>JANHFM010001380.1:37799-50109 GCA_032468115.1 Grayia smithii | reverse complement strand
AATTTAAATTTAAAACCAAATCTAAAAAATCCCATCGTCTCAGCCTATTTGGTGGAAAAGCCAGGTCTTAAGATCACAATGGAAGGAGCGGAGGTCAGGGGCAGTCCGGAGGTTGGTGGGAAGTTCGTTCCAGAGGGCCGGTGCGCCCACAAAGAACGGCCTCGCCCTGGGCACCCGATGACATTGCCTGCCTGATGGTACCCTGAGGAGCGCAGCCCTGTATGAGCACACTGGGCGGTGGGATAAGAGCAGAAGGTGGTCCTGCAAGTACCCTGATACTTTAATCTTTATTGATTAAAGAACTTAATGAACAATATCAATTTAAACATTAACCAAATGAATTAAGCATCTTCCAATAAAATATCCTTAACAATCAATTAATCATGAATGCAAACATAATTCCACATTAAAAAAATGTACATACATAAGCACACACACTTCAAATCTGCAATCTTAACTTAGGCACTGAATACTGTCGTCTGACCCAAAAGCCAGCAAGATATGCAGAGTCCATCAAGCGTCTTTGGATCCAAGCCCCCAATTAGTGCAAGGTTCTAGAAGGGTGCAGAGCTTTGTTCAGCAGTAGTTGGAACTACAGATAGCAGCATTACAAAGCTTGGGCAAGCTAGTAAAAATACCACATACTTATATACTGCTGGCCTGTGCTTTATCCTGTGGACTCCCCAATGACCAGGTTGGCTGCCCTGAGGACAAGACAGGACATCCCTGTGAGACAGTTGGAGTCTGGGAATACAAAGAGATAAGTCAGCATAACCAAGTCATGTCCCTTATTATGACACACTGTTTTCTTTCTTTGAGCACATGCATGTATATATACACACACACACACAAAATACAGGAGGAGTAAAAATCAGTAGACAATTCTCTTTTTCTGTTCTGAATTAAGACTAGTTGTTCCCTACTCCAAATACTCCCAAATAAGCACTCCTAAACTAGAGGTGACCAACCCCAGAAACAGTATGACTACACCTTCAATTGCTAATTTTCTGAAGTGTTAAAAGAGGCCATCTGCTAACTTAACATACGGTCTTTTAATTTTGTTGCACTGAGAGTTCAGGATGAAAAAGGGAGCAGGAAGGTCCATCTGGGGTATTATCCTGGGATGTCAGAGGCCATCTGGTACATTATTTTGTGAGGCTAGGCCAGGAGGGGAGTGAGGAGCTACATATGGCTGGGGGCTGCCAACTTTTTATTTTACCAAATAAAACCTCATTTGAAATTAGTTCAGATATTCTAAGGGTAACAGAACCTCCAAGTGGACTAAAGGCAAAGAAGAGCAGAATGGTTAAGGAAAACGAAGGAAAAAGGTGGTTCATAGCTAGTTCTGTCTCACCCACTGTTGAGTCCCATACACCAGTGGTCCCCAAACCACTGTGGTGGGATGGCGCACATTCGTGCGTGCACTAGCCTGTTACTCCTGTGAGTGGAGTTGCACGCACATGTGAGTGCCGGCCAGCCGCTCGTGGGATGCAGTTTCAGGACCAAGGGGTTGGGGACCCCTGCCATACACAGCCTCCAGTGGATTATTCCCACGAAGATATATGGCTGATATAAAAAGATTCTTCCTCCCTACTTTATCTGGTCAATGCTTTGTTTTATAGTGGCCAATCATGATACCTACAACACTGATAATCTTATCCTGCTAGAATTTTAAAAATATGTAAACTAATGCTAACCAGTAGAAGCAGTTTTCCTGTGCACTCTTAAGAAATGCTGGGTTTTATTTATATCAGTGTTTTGTTTTTGCTGCATGACCCTACAGGCAAGACTCTAATGGAAGTATTCATAGCAAAATACTAATAAATATCCAGAACTACTATGCAATTCAATGGGATTGGTTTCAAATTTACATGTAGTAGGATTACAAACTACCCATCAAAAATCTAAGATTGAAGAAAACTTTAGATTAATTAATCATTCCTGAACTTTTTATTCCCAATGATGTACTGAAGTATGTATTTTCAAAATCTGGACAGAAAGCACTTAATGAGAAACGGTATCTTCTCCTGCTACACAAAGAATATTTTCTTCTTCTAAGCTGTTGTCTGATGAACTTGGTGCATCATATTTAAAGACTATATTTTTGCTCCATATTTATTACCATGACACAATAACTATAACTTGAACAATTAATCCACTATGATCAATTAATATCCAATTTAGCTGCTGAAATAGCCCATAAAGAATTGTAATGTTTTCCCTTCTGGGAAAGAATTCCAGCTGCTTTCTTATAAATCCAAACCCAACACAGAATGCAGTAGCAGTTTATAAAGTCAAGAGGAAGAAATAGAAAACGCTTTTCTCGCCACCAGGTGGAGGCAGTTCCCCACTAAACTGATCTTGCTGAAAAAGTAACATCTACCAGCGGCTCTGTTGGCACATTTGAAACCTCTTTTAACCTGGGCATGTGACCCAGATAGAAAAGAGCCCACAGAGGAATCAGGTGGCCACTCTAATAGGAGATGGTAAACTCCCCCCGCCCCGCCCACCTCTGATCATTACACCAGCTCCAACTTCTGCTGGTTATCATCCGTGGCATTGATATTGATTTGTACTGTAATTCAAATACACTGGGACAAGTTCTCAGGCCTCCCACTGTATGAAGTGACCCTGAAGCATTGCCTAACCAGAGCTTGTACAAACAAAGCCAAACTAGTGAGACCGCTTTTGATCAACAAAAAAAGTTCCATCTCTAACATATGTAGAATTCTAGTTAAAACAACAGATTTTAATCCCAATGTTGCACTAAAACTTCAATTTGATTGAACTATTTTAACCAAAGCCAGATGAAGACTAATACATTAATAAAATTCTCTGTCATAACTATCTCTATTTTCTCAAAGGGGAGGAATATATCATCTATTTACCCAGGTAGAGATAAGAAAAGTGTCATTGACAAAAATTTGCAAGAATCATTCCCAGGACAGAGAGAGCTAAAGCATTTTTTTAAAAGCCTGAGAATCAAGATAATATTTGGAGACAGCTCAGGCAGGGACCTTTCTGATTCAGTGGAATATGAGAAAGAAGGGAGGTAAATGTGCAATCTGACTTTTCAAAATTATACTCAATAAAGTATAATTCTGCTGTTCCCATGGAGTTGATTTTCTGGTCTGTCAGTGGGGAGCTGACAGTTCATGAGTTCTTAAGAATAATTTTAATCTAGAGATTAAAAGGCAACCTTTGCAAATTATGGTCTTATAGATAAGAGAAGGAAATGTACTGTTTTGCAAAATGTTGTGACTACCGTATGTTACTACCGTGTTTCCCCGAAAATAAGACTCTGTCTTATATTTTTTTGAACCCCAAAATAAGCGCTTGGCCTTATTTTCGAGGAGGTCTTATTATTTTGGGGCACATGGAGCAAGACGGGGCTCCTCTTGCCAGCTTACCTGATTTCCAGCTCTGTCTCCCTAACACTAACCAGAAGAAATGGCAGGGATCGGTTGCGCATGTGTTTAAATATTTTCAGGGAGGACTTATTTTTGGGGAGGGCTTATTTTAGCACATGCACTCAAAAGCCTGATTGGGCTTATTATCTGGGGAGGTCTTATTTTCAGGGAAACATCACTTTGGCCAGTCATCAGTGGAAAAACCAGCTCTAAGGAATTTCATTGGTGTCTCCCAAATTCGCTGGATACTCTTGGTTGCCTAAAGGGAGAATGTTATGCCACTCATAGTTCTAAGTTAACCAGTGCATAATGGATGCTACCAAAGCATTCTTCATAGAAAGTGGCATGAGATGGTAAACTCTTTTAGCTACCATCTCTTTTTATGGCTCTTACAGATGTTCTAATATTATGCTGCAATCCTACATTTTTCTGCTGATTAACTATGGTTATTGTCATTGTTATAAGATCCAATAGACCTTTGCATACAATCTGCATTAAAGCGACATTACAGAGATAGTCAAATATGTACTATACCCACATCTCTGATATTATGCTAGCACTGCCCTGTTTCCCTGTGGTAAGTGATGATTTTATTTTTATGTGTAGCCTCCAGGACAAAAACATTGCTTATGAAGGGTAGACTTATGTTTACTGTCATCTGCTTATTACTTCTGCAAAGAATAATCCAATCTCAAAATCCAATTAGCCAATTTTCAAAGATATTCAATTTCACGAATGAAGATGAATTGCATATATATTCAATTTCCCTGAAAAACAAATCCTGGGCTGAGAATTTCTCCATGTAGGAGCCATCTGCACCAAAAGTAAACAGCTGGAACTCCAAAGTATTTCTCTCATTGAGCTAACAAATATATCACATTGTCAACTACCAAGTTTTATTAAATCAAAAAGAAAAAAAAAAACTTTAGCAAAAGAAAGATTCTAAGATAAGACAATCTTTAATGAGTTGAAAAATCGATAGCTATAAAATATCAGGGTTCCGACGGATGCCCTAACTAAATAAAAAAGGATTTGAGAGTCTGTAGTCTCCCCTGACTCTGGAGCAGAATTGAGCTATTTGAACTCTAAACAAAATCAACAGAATGAAACAAGAAGCATAATGAACTCTAAAGCTGTCAAATAGTATCATATATAATTTTAAAACAAGGTAATGGGGCAATGGTCTCAATAATAGCCAATTATGCTCTATACCAGGGGTGTCAAACTCAATTTCATTGAGGGCCACATCAGGATTGGCTTTGACCTTGGAGAGCTGGATGTGTGTGTGTGTGTGTGTGTGTGTGTGTGTGTGTGTGTGGCCAAGGTGGGAGTGACACAGGACCACACCTCTGCAGACATGGTTTTATAAACGTATAAAAATAGGCGTACATTTATATGATTTTGGTTTTTTAATACTTAACTTGATCTACTTGATCACCTTATGAGAGAGAGACCAGATCAAGAAATTGACTCCATAGGAAGATTAGAACTGTAAATTATTGACATAGGCTAGTAGCAGAATCCTACAAGCCTGAAAGGTACAATATTACTTAACTATATTTACTTTTCCTCCCTTTTATAATCTTCTGATTCAAGGATGGTCTTGAATCCCCCTGGAAGCCCCCTTTCGGACCTGAAAGGCTTCCTGGGTGACTCCGGAGGCCCCGTTTTGGGCCTGGAAGGCCTCCTGAACCACTCTGAAGGCCAAAAGCGGTTGCAGGGGAAGTGCCCCCTCTCCCCATGCCCCATTTTTGCTAGCAGAGGCACTATGGGCTGGTCATTTGCTATTTCCAGATTGGCCCCACAGGCCAGATCTAAGCACCCCATGGGCCAAATCTGGCCCTTGGGCCTTGAGTTCGACACCCCAGATCTATACAGAACCATTCTGGATTAAGTTTCACACATACATAATGGTTGTATTAACCAAATCAGCGATAACCTTGGCCGACATTTTTTTTAATGTGTATAGTTTTCTTTGTGTCTGTGGCTTAGCTTATAGTTAATATTTCAATGTACTGCACAAACTGGGAAAATCAGTTAATTCAGAATCCAGAATCCAGAATAAAGCTTGTTACATGAACACAATCCTTATGGATTTATTTATTTTTCTCATTTTGTGAGGAAGAAAGAAAATAATTTAGATTTTTTTTTAAAGTAACTCTGAAACAGAACTGCCATAATAGTTTCCAGTACTTTAAACTACAATAATCTATCAACTTCAAAAGTTTTTTCTGCCATATGTGAGAAAAGTAATTATTTCCAATGCACAGCATAGCTATCAAAGATACTATTACTAGTACTAGTGTGGAGTGAGGAATTCCACCTGCACCACACTGTCTTTTCAATAAATCTACTAAAGTCTGAATACTTTAAAGTAATAAATACCCAAAGATTCACATAGATCTAAAAACACTAACTGTCTGATGTCATTATGTGCATTGAAAAGTATTGGGTATTTGATACAAGGCTGAGGAATAAATTCAATATTCTGACATGATCGTGTTGATTGTGCAGAGGAGAGCCAATGTATATTATTTTGTGGAGAGCAATAATTCTGAATTTAGTTTGTCTAACAGGATGATGAAAAGGAAGGAGGAAAAACAGACACACTTAACACTCTTCAAAATCCTACCATTTGTGTTCCAGTGAAGGCCATAATCAATACTGGCTATTTCAAAGCAGCTTTATATTTTATTAGTCAAATATTCTTTGAAAAGTTAAAATCTTAGACAATATTGCTACCTTTTAATTGAATCCTGGACCCTCTACTCATAGCTAACAATAAATGTTCATTTTAGGGATGAACAACCAAGGCAAAGCATGGTACACTGGAAAAAAAGTTTTCTGTAGAGATCACCAATTACCCAGAAGTCTTTGTCTTTACGCAGTCTGCATTTCTCTATACTAGTGAAACATTACTAGTTTAGTGCTCCTTGTTTTGCCTTGATTGTTCATTCCTAAAATGTGTACTTTGCCTTATGTTACAAAGAAAACCTCATGAGCCACAGTGGCGCAGTGGTTAGAGTACAGTACTGCAGGCTACTTCTGCTGACTACTGGCTGCCTGCAATTTGGCAGTTGAAATCTCACCAGGCTCAAGGTTGACTCAGCCTTCTATCCTTCCAAGGTGGGTAAAATGAGGACCCAAATTGTTGGGGGTAATATGCTGACCCTGTAAACCGCTTAGAGAGGGCTGTAAAGCACTGTAAAGTGGTACATAAGTCTAAGTGCTATTGCTATTGCTTAAAGTATTGAAAACCAAAGAAACCAACATTCAGGCCTACTCTAGCTATAAAACTCACTGGGCCACCCTTTCTCTGTTCAACTCATATTACAGAATTGTTGTTATAGAGAAAAATAGGAAGAGATATGCTAAATCCTCTAGAGCAGTGATTCTCAACCTGTGGGTCGGGACCCCTTTGGGGGTCGAAGGACCCTTTCGCAGGGGTCGCCTAAGACCATCGGAAAACACATATTTCCAATGGTCTTAGGAACCAAGATATTGTTCCTCTATCTGTTTACAGGTGAGTCTAAGAGGTCCTATTTCCAAGTAGGCGCCGTAGACTCTGATTTTTGTTAGCTGTGGGCCATTGCGCTTGTGAGAAAGGTCAAGGAAACACCTGCCTTTCAGGTGTTTACATTACGATTCATAATCTTAGTAAAATTACAGTTATGAAGTAGCAACAAAAATATTATGGTTGGGGGTCACCACAACATGAGGAACTGTATTAAAGGGTCATAGCATTAGGAAAGTTAAGAATCACTGCTCTAGAGATAATAATAAAGGAGAATATTTGTAGCTCAGGGTTGACATGGGTTGCTCTCTGAGCTTGCTTGTTTTCTTGCAGACATTTCATTACCCAAACTAGGTAACGTCATCAGAGGTAATCCTCTATATATAATCCTTGCTTAAAGGCCAGTCACTTAGCAACAATTTGAACTTATGAAGGACTCCCCAAAAGGTACTTAAAACTTCAAAGTTCCCATAGCTGCCCCCTGTCATGTGATTACCTTTAGGGTGCTCGGCACCTGGCTGCATCAACAGAGAGATAGTATCAAGATCACATGAAGTGTTAATACCACATACTGCTTTGGTAAGCACACACCTGGAATACTGCATCCATTTTGATCCCCACAATATAAAACATATGTTGAGACTCTAGAAAGAGTGCAGAGAGGAACAACAAAGATGATTAGGGAGCCGGAGGCTACAACATATGAAGAATGGTGGCAGGAATTGGGTATGTCTAGTCTGATGAAGAGAAGGACTAAGGGTGACATGAAAGAAGTCTTCCAATATTTGAGGAATCGTCACAGTGAGGAGAGGTTCAACCTATTCTCCAATGTACCGGAGGATAAGACAATAAGAAACAGATGGCTTGCCTCCAGAAGTTGTGGGTGTTCCATCACTGGAGGTTTTTAATAAGAGACTGAACAGTCGTTTATCTGTAATGATGCAGGGTCTCTTGCTTGAGCACAGGGTAGACTAGAAGATCTTCAAGCTTCCTTCTGAGTCTGTCATTCTGCATTCATGGCCATTTGCAGAGTCCTGCAATCACATGACTTCAACAATTTACAACTTTTCTTGCCAGAAAACAGCATTTATTTCCTCTTTCCATAAAAAAATGGCTATTGCAAACAACCGTGGCATTTGCTTAACAACTAGGTGTTTGTTTAACAATTGACACAAAAATATATTGTCAAATCAGGCTAGTGATGTGCTGACCCACTTAATGACTGGCATGATTTAGAACAGTAATTCCAGGCTAAATTAAAATCATAAGTCAGGGACTACTTATACTTTGAGTTCTTGAACAAAGCTGCGATGCAGCTTTTTAAAAAAATTTTTTAAAAAAAAATCCCTTAGAAACAATTGTGCAATTTTATAGCCTTCAATTAAACAAATCATTTAACATTCTACTATTATGTTTTCCCCAAACTAAGACCCTGTCTTATATTTTTTCGAACTCTGAAATAAGCGATTGGCCTTATTTTCGGGGAGGTCTTATTATTTTGGGGCACATGGAGCAAGACGGGGCTCCTCTTGCCATCTTACCTAATTTCCGCCTCTGTTTCCCTAACCCTAACCAGAGGAAATGGCAGGGACTGTCTTATTTTCGGGGAAACCGGGTAGATTTATATTAAAATCTGTATTTATATAAAATCAGAATTACTACAAATGTTAATATAAACATTGATCCATTATACTATACATTCATTTATTCTGTTTTTTAAAAAAATACACTCCTATAATTCTAGGAATAATTCATTACAAGTACTTTTCATAAGAATTCTTCTGCAAATTCACACAAGACCAATTTCTGGTAAATAAATTTATGTAGGCTATATACCCTTGACAGATTTTCCAGGGGGAAAAAGGGCATGTGAAATTATTGTTCCTCTAATGCATAGGTGGGGAACCACGGCTCTTTTATGACTTGACTTCAATTCCCAGAATTCCTGAGCCAGGTATGCGGGCTCAGGAATTCTGGGAGTTGAAGTCCCCACCTCTACTCTAGTGGGGGGAAAGCAGCATTTTATTTCCATGAGTCACCAAGGACAGTTGATTTTCTGAAGAAAAAAAAATCTGAAAGTTTTATAGCCTCTTTGAAAGTTTTTCTCTTTCTGGAATGTGATTGCATGGAGCTGATTCACAACAGCTGAGATATACACACAACTGGTGGCAACAGCTTTTCTTTGGGAAAGACTCAATTATATTCCACCTGTTTTTCCAGGACAACTGTGAATAATGTAGGTCCACAATAGATTTTGGATTGGAAAACACTGAGTATGTAGAAGATTTTGTCAGCAGTAAAAGTTCAATGACAATAGGTAAATCAATAGCCACACTGTATTAAAGAATGTGTTTATTCACATGAATGTACATTAAATAAAGAGATGTTTCTTCTTCATATTTCATCTTATTTCCAAATAAATTGGAATCTTGAGACAAAACATGAACTAGGTGAAGGAGATAAGAGTACGGAACTGAGTTGTTCAGAGTACTAAACTCCAGTACTGTACTTTTAAATCTCTTTCACATTACCTCTGTTTTTTGATGATTCACTAGACCAGGGGTCAGCAACCTGCAGCTCTGGAGCCACATGTGGCTCTTTCACCCTCTGCTGTGGCTCCCTGTCACTCTAAATATGTGTCACAGCTGCCAATGTGTGACACACACACACACACCCGGCACATGATTTACTGAGCTTTTCAACTCCTGGTAGGCCAACCATGGATAAATCCAAGAAAAGAAAAGTTTCAGAAGAAAACAGAACATTTAATTCAACTGCATATGCTCGTTCTGTGGCTGCTCAGAAAATAGTCAGGCACGGGAAGGGTTTTGTGACTTCTGGGGTTTTCTTTTCTGTGGGAAACGGGCCCAAATGGCTCTTTGAGTGTTTAAGGTTTCCAACCCTTGGTCTAGAACATAGACTAGACTAGACTAGACTAGACTAGGCTAGGCTAGGCTAGGCTAGGCTAGGCTAGGCTAGGCTAGACTAGACTAGACTAGACTAGACTAGACTAGACTAAACAGAATAGAATTCTTTATTGGCCAAGTGTCTTCGGTACTTAAGTTCTCAATTATAAAAGCTATAACTGACTAGAACATAGAACATCCAATAATAAGGTTGGAAGGGACCTTGGAGGTCTTCTAGTCCAACCCCCTGCCGAAGCAGGAAACCCTATACACTTCTGGAGAAATAACAAATTTGGAAGGGACCTTGGAAATCTTCTAGTTCAACTTCCTGCTCAAGCAGGCAACTTTATACCATTCCATACAAATGGTTGTCCAATCTCTCCACAACCTCTGGGGGCAAGTAGTTCCATTGGTTTATCCTTCCCCTGGAGTGGGGTGGGAATTGAGATTTGGCAGTATCCTTTCCCTGCCACGCCTACCAAGCCACCACACCCACACACCACAGAACCGTTAGTAAAAAAAAAAATGAATGTCACCACTGCATAAACATACATATATGTTTATAGGCAGTGTATTAATTAAAAAAAAAACATACAAAAACATATACAAGAGCAGGAAGGGGCCAATCTTTGATGAAATAATAAACCAGAAAAAGTAAGTAGGAAAAAAAAAAAACACCCTCATTTGAAAATATGTACCGTTTTTTCCCTAAAGGACGATTATACAGAGTGGGGAGGGGGGGAAACACGCTTAAACTTGGTAAAAATTCGTTTTGTTGTATGTCGACTTTTATTGTGTCTTTATAGATTCACAAGTGGGTTGAATGCAGAAAAAAATATGTACAGAAGGAAAGAGACTGTACTGAGCTCTGTAATCCCAATGCTCGGATGGCAATTAGCCATTTATTTTAATAAGAGCAAACCCGAGCCATCTCTTGTAAGCCTTCATTCTCTGATTGTTTAATGCTTGTTTTCTTTTATTGTTTGGCTAGCTACAATGCAATCCAATTTTAAAAGGAAAAAAAAGAGGAAAATTAATGCTTTATGAACACAGAACAATATTCGAAGGGGAGGGGAAGAGAAAGAGACCGTATTTTCATGGTGTTTAATTCTATCTTGCTGTTTGGCGCAGAGGAAGTATATATTTATTGTACCCCCGTGTAAATATAAATCTCCTTCAGTCATTAATCTGCAAAAGTGCTTTGTAGCTATGAACATATCTAACCTCACTCTAGTTATACACCAGTCCTATCCCACCCAGGGCCTTACTGGTTGATTCCTGACTTAACAATCTAAGACAGTTATGGATAATGGGAAGTGTAGTGTAAAACATCCAGACTAGGAAGGGTGATTTTAAAAGACAAACCATTCTCTTCCAATTTTGCAGGTGAAGGTATCCTATAATGCACACCTTGACGCAGGTAGATGACTCAATTTCTAAAGTTGAATTATTTTTCTAATGGAAAGCAATCAAAGGTTAACAATGGTTCTCAACCTGTGGGTCCTTTGAGAGTCGAACAACCCTTTCACAGGGGTCGCCTAAGACCATCGGAAAACACATATTTCCGATGGTCTTAGGAACCGAGACACCGCTCCTCTATCCATCTCCAGGCAGGTCTGCCCACATGCAGATCCGCCCACATACCAGTACCCGGTGTGATGATGTCATCGTGCCTGTATTAAAGGGTCGTGGCATTAGGAAGGTTGAGAACCACTGATCTAAGCTATGCTTTTACATACACCTGTGATGGCGAACCTATGGCACGCCTTCCAGAGGTGGCCCTCACTGATGGCACACGAGCGCCGCCCCAATTCAGCTCTGCTGCGTATGTGTGCGTGCCTCCCACCAGCCAGTCGGTCTGCAGGTCTCTCGCACATGTGTGAGGGAACTCGCACGCATGTGTGGAGGGTGGGGCACATGCACTCATGCAGGGGGCGCACATGCATGCACCAGGGGCAGGGCGCATGTGGGGGCGTGCACACACATTGCATTTTGTGGGTTCGCGCGCACTTTGGGCACTCGATCTGGAAAAGGTTAGCCATCACTGACGTATGCTAAATCTAATCTAGAATATGCCAATCATAACACTGCTTAAGCTTTATATGTGATATATGGTTGTCTTGCTTGATGCTTTCAAAACGCTAGTGAATCAGGGGAAGTGTTAAGAAGAAACTAAGCCAACCAACCAGAGCTGAAAAAATATTTGGGGGATCAGTTTGGTGCAGTGGTTAGAATGCAGGATTGCAGGCTAACTCTGCCCTCAGCCAGGATTTTGATCCTGACTGGCTCAAGGTTGACTCAGCTTTCCATCCTTCCGAGGTCAGTAAAATGGGGAGCTAGATTGTTGGGGGCAATATGCTGACTTAGAGAGAGGCTTAGAGGGGCCTGCCTTCCTTCCTTTCCTCCTTCCTTCTTTTTTCCTTCCTTCCTTCCTTCTTTTTCCTTCCTTCCTTCCTTCCTTCCTTCCTTCCTTCCTTCCT
>JANHFM010001379.1:223742-234764 GCA_032468115.1 Grayia smithii | reverse complement strand
GAATAGAATAGAATAGAATAGAATAGAATAGAATAGAATAGAATAGAATAGAATAGAATAGAATAATAGAATAGAATTCTTTATTGGCCAAGTGTGATTGGACATACAAGGAATTTGTCTTGGTGCATACTCTTTTGGATTTTATTTTATTTAATGTTTGGGATTTAATTTTTATGTTTTAAAATTACTTTATGTTTTATGTTTTATGTTTTATATTTAATATATATTTTATATTTAATATATAAATATATAATATATATTTTATATATATTTATATATATTATGTTTTATATTTTATGTTTTAAAATTATTAAATTATGGAATTTAATGTTCTCCCAAGTAATATATGCAAAAAAGAATCCATTTCTTCATTTTTGGAGCGCCTTTTTAAAAACCCCTATAATACACAATTTTAAACAACTACACCATGTTGAGGCACAATTAAGCAAAGGATTCAAGTCCTTAAACTGGAAATCTGTTCCTGTTCTGTTGAAGATACTTTGTTCTAAACCAAGGGTCTGCAACCTGAAACACTCAAAGAGCCATTTGGACACGTTTCCCACAGAAAAGAAAACACTGGGAGCCACAAAACCCTTCCCATGCCTGACTATTTATTGAGTGGCCACAAAATTAGCATATGCAATTGAATTAAACGTTCTGTTTTCTTCTGGAAACTTTTCTTTTCTTGGATTTATCCATGGTTGGCCTACCGGGGGTTGAAAAGCTCAATATATTGAGTGCCAGTGTGTGTCGCACATTTGTGGTTGTGATGCATATTTTAGTGACAGGGAGCCGCAGCAGAGGGGTATAAGAGCCACATGCGGCTCCAGAGCCGCAGGTTGCTGACCCTGTTCTAAACCTTACCTGATAACAAAAATATCACCAGAAGTAGATTTTAGCTGGCAGATCTTTCTGTGATTATTTAATACAACAAGCCAACTCTCCAATCCACTACATTGTTACAATTCCATTCTGCTGTTGGATGTCATCTCTACAGCATCCTCTCCATGTGAATCAGCTCTGGAGTTTAGCTTTGAACTATAAGTTGCTTGTCATGCCTGTTACACTAAAAGCAAAATGAACCATCTGCTTTTGTAGAAATCTTCACTGAAATTTCCTTGGTGCAGACAAACAAGCTGGTGGATATTTGCAAAAGTTTTATTTGCCTTCCATTGCCTGTCTTTTCATATTATTATTATTTTAGAAACTCATGTAGTGTATTTTACCTTAGCTGTAATTAGCACAAATATGTATCAAACAGGCATGCTCTTCAGGAAATTAGGTTTAGCCACTTCTCCCTGACATGAGCACCAAATAGGAAATGTTCCTTTGATTTTGCATGCTACACAAAGCAGAATAGCCACTAATGCTCACTCGATTGTGTGCTTTTACACCTGTTTCAACACTTGACCTGGTAAAGCAAACTTCATTATCAGTCCAACTAACAAAACCACCTTGTTCTTTATGATGAGATGAAAAGATTTTTTTTTTGCTCAATGTACAAATAAAAGGAACAATTCTAGGCTTAGACAGATCATTGCTTCTACCTAGCATTAATAAATGTGGCCATAATTTTAGTAGCTGAACTGGCATTTGGAAAAACTTCTTTGTACTATTTTTTTTTTTAAATCAGAACGGGTAAACAAACTGCTAATGAAAGTAATTGAGTTTCAATTATGTAAATGTACATAATTATATTTTGAGAGGCACACTCTCATATATGGAAAGGATGGAACGTTATTTTAATTAGATAGAACAAATCTATTCTGAACATTTTCCAGGGTTCATGCACAAATTGGTGTTAGTCAGCTTGATCATATGGATATTCATTACACAGTCATTGTGCTTGTGACCATATCACATTTTTGCACCCAATTCTAGCATCTTCATCAAGGATATGTTCATGTGACTAATGATTCAGGTTAAGCTGACCCAGAAGTAACCCCAGCAAAAAATGCCAAATCAATTGAAATAATCCTCATCTACTTTCATCAACAGGTTAACCTTTAGAATTTGCCTTAGGAAGAGTTTTGATAGACGTCTACCCAAGGTAAGAGCAAATGCTCACATTTGCATCCTCAGCCATGTATTTCCCCAACCAGTGCTTCACTGCTCAAAATAATTTGTGTTATCTCTGCATATGGCGGGAACAGTTGTAGAAAACTGGGAAGAGAAATTAATTGACAAATATATTCTGAGGACCAATGTATATGTGCATATATATGAATATTAGGAATGTGAGGAAGAGGGAGATAAAGTGCTTAGATAAATTTTATATCAGAATCCATTTAAAAATATTATTTCAGGGGATCATCATTCAATTTAAAATAGTCTTTTGGTTTATGTTGATCACATCACATATTTAGGCCCTCACTGGATGTTGTAATGATGATCATGTGTCTATGAATGCTACTTCATTGCTGGAGATACTATTTTTTTAAGCTATCTTTTTTTTTCTTTTTCTTTTATTTGCTTTTCAATTAGGTTGATCAAAATGGCAGAAGACTCAGTATCAGGGAGTTGGAAACCAACACTATCTGAAAATGCTGGCGATAATGTAATTCCTATGCATGATACAACTCAGGTATTTTTTATTGCTGTTGTTATTGTTGTTGTTATTTCACAACTATATTTGTGATTTGGTTACTTTTATATATCCATAACAATCTTCCCCACTTCTTCCAGTTTCCATTGAAATCCAATGGATCATTCTAAATATGGAATATTGCGGGAATTTCTGAACTATAACTCCCACCACCCCTCATTACTGCTAAGTAGAGCTGTAGTTTTCTAAACCACTAAATTCCCCATCCAATTTACTCTACAGTGACCAATCCAATGTACTGTTATTTTATTAATTTTGTGCAAAAAAGAGGAGAGTTGAGCTTAATCTCTATGACTTCATGGACACTTCTGCATAGTTTCTTGGGAGGTGTAAAGAAATATGCAGTGCTTTTAAAGGAGACAAATTTTATGCTTTGGATAAATGCTTTAGAAAAGATTGGTCCTAAACTGGTTCTGATAATAATGGTCTCATATAAATCTATGGAGTTGTTACATCTAGAGTGTACAGTACAATATTCTAGTCACCATATCACAAGAGGAATATCATGTTGCTGGGAAAGGGTAATCTAGGAGATGAGGCAGGGGTGAAATCCTGCAGGTTCTAACAGGTTCTGGAGAACCAGTAGCGTAAATTTTGAGTTCGTAGTTCGTAGAACCGGCAAATACCACCTCTGGCTGGCCCCAGAGTGTGGTTGGAATGGAGATTTTGCAATATCCTTCCCCCAAGAGGGGAGGGAATGGAGATTTTGCAGTATCCTTCCCCTGGAATGGAGTGGGAATGGAGATTTTGCAATATCCTTCCCTTGCCACGCCCACCAAGCCACGCCCACAGAACTGGTAGGGAAAAATTTTGGATTTCACCCCTGAGATGAGGGGTTTGAAAGTCTTCCCTGTGAGGATAAGATGCAGTGATTGGGACTATTTAATCGGGAGAAATAACACAAGAAGATAGAGTCATCTTATGACTAAGATGCATAAAAGTGTGCATGGTTGATAGGTAGAAGTTCTCTATATCCCATAATGCTAGACTAGAGACTGTTCTATGAAAATACCTAGCAGAAGATTTAAGATCGATGCTTTTCCATACGATATATAATCAACTTTTAGAATGTGCTGCTTCAGGACATATTATTGGCTGCTAGTTTACAAGTCTTTAAAAACGGCTTCAATTATTGGCTACTGCCTGTTAACATACTAGATTCATGGAATTGACATGGATTCATGGAGAAGAGACTTGATACTCTTATTTGTAGGCTTGCTATAGATGCTTCTTGTGAATCATTCCTGAGATGGAATGTTGGCTAGATGGTTCTTGTGATCAAACATTGCCATTTTCCAGGATGCTTTTTCAACTTCCCAGTGTGCTACGGAACCCTAGTATTCCCATCAGTCTCGCTACAGTCTCACTACCAGGCCAGATTATGTAGTGATTGGGTTACTTTTGAGTAATGAGTTACTCCAGATATATAATGCTTACGGAGTTACTCCGTAATATATATGCTATGAGCTGTAGTGGCACAGTGGTTAGAATGCAGTACTACAGGCTAATTCTGCTCTATTGCTGACTGCCAGCAGTTTGGCGGTTCGATTCTGCCCAGTTCAGCCTTCCATCCTTCTGAGGTCGGTAAAATGACGACCCAGATTGTTGGGGGCAATATGCTGACTCTGTAAACCTGTTTAAAGAGGGCTGGAAAACATTGTGGATGGTTTATAAGTCTAAGTGCTATTGCTATTGTAGCAGTTTAATACACATAGTCCTCAACTTACGACCACAATTGGTATTGGAATTTTAGTTGCTAAGTGATGTCATTAAATGATGTTATAACCACTTTTACCACCGCCATTAAGCAAATCACACATTTAAGTGAATCACATGATTGTTAAATGAATCAAGTGGTTCTTAAGCAAAGCTGGCTTCCCAAATTGACTCTCTTTGTCAGAAGCTAGCTGAGAAGGTTGCAAATTACAATCATGTGTCTACAAGACTTTGCAAGCATCATAAGCATGAGCCAGCTGCCAGGCTCCTGAATTGTATATCCCTCCTGAAGTTGGGAAATTCACAGCTTGTGGGTTACCTACCTCTATCTTGAACAGAAGGGGGGGGGGAATGATCTTCATGTTAAACTTCCACATCAATAACACTGTATTTCCTGAAGCTAGCTGTAAAACTGATTAATGATAAATTCAATCCTGCTCCATGTTTTTAAGCAGGAGTAAATTGTATCAAGACAATTCTTAAATTGCTGTTATAAACCACAAAACTTCCTTGTTCTATCATTCTCTAACAAAATTAGATTACAGTTTATTTTGTCTGTCGTATGGGCCTAGACCAGAAGTGAGCATAAAAGTCAGACGAATGTATCTAAAAACAATTTAATTAGAACTAAAATCATAAAGGACCTACAAACTTCATAAACCAGCATATTTATCAACCGCTGTTCTTGTCTGGACATAATTCAACTGTTAAACTGCTCTTGCTCAATTTGGTGCCATTATTAGAATTAAACTATGGAACAATTTTCTCCAGACTGATAACCCATCAGACAAAATTTTACTTAGAATTAAATCTCACTGTGTTCATAACTTTTGAAAATTGAAAGAAATTAGGACTTAGAATGCGACAGATGGTTGTTACTAATATTATTTCTTGATTTCTACGCAGGATGCTTTAGCTCCTGGAGCCACCAGTGGCATTGTACAAACAAAAGAAACAGCTCCATTGAACAGATGTGAAGAACATGCTCAGGGACCTCTGGCCGAGTTAAAAACTTCAGGAAGACGTATATGTGCTTGTCCTCCTCAAGGCATCCTTGCCAGAATAACAACAAACGGTGAGAAGAAAAAAGCCCCTATTTTCTGTAGAGCATATTTATTTGATGTATTGTATTTTAATCTGTTCTGGAATACGTCAACATGAGGAAATTGCTCTGAAGAAAATGTGACTTGCCCTTCGGCCTTCTTACAATTCACGCTGGGTGGTGCATGCAGAAAAGTGTAGGAGTAATAGAATATATCATTCCAGTCCCTTTCTTCCACACCCACTTCTTGCCAGCCTTATCTTCCTATTAGCTGTCTGACTTACTCATAGGTTAATGAATGACTAGTGAAATTCTACCCAATAGGAAAGTATTGATTATTCACAATGCTGGTTCCTTGAGTGATGAAAATGGTCCCTAAAAAGTTGGACTCTCTTGAGTCTCGTTCTGTTTCACAGGGTAGAAGGGGTTATTTAGGCTACTGAGTCCAAGTAGTCTTGGAGTTCCATTTTTGCAGCCCCCTGCCTCTGTCCAACTATTCTGCAAATGTTGCTAATCTGTCTGATGAAAAGCAACAGCATATATTCTTGCAATTTGAGGATGGAGTATTATAACATATTGGTTCTGCGAACTCTAAAATCATCACAATACTGTGAAAGCAGGGGGGCGGGTGGAAGGTGGGACTAATTATTAACACTTCCCAAAACAAAGCTTGCTAAATCATACCTCTTATTGCACATTATTGTTTCACACCCTTTGTGTTACTGTTAGATATATTTCAGCCTTTAGATCCTCCCCCCCAATATATTCAATAAGTATATCAGTCACCATCATTTACCCCCAATTTTCTATATTATATATTCTGATTAATTTCCTTGGGTAGACATGCACAGTGTATTCTAGGCCAAGGCAAGGATGTCAGTATAGTTTTTAAAAATCTTCACCCATGAAGCCCTGCCTTCTCTTTTTGTGTATCACGTGGTCACATCATGACTCCCTTTCCATGGATGCCTCTGGCGAAGGGCCATACTTGGTCTTTTAATTTTATGATGAAGATAATATTCCAAGAAACAATGGATGATTAACACAATTACTCCTCAGTCATACATTTAATCACTTCTGCCACTTTGAAAATTACAATTTGATAAAAGTTACATTAGTCTATGCTCCAAATTCCATCATTTGGCTGGATTTTGTGGCGTGCCTGATTGATAAGAAATTTACTGGATTATGCAGATTTATAGCCACAAAAGGGAACATTTAGCAAAATTGGATATACTGATCTTAGAAGCCCAGGTTTGCTTTTTCCAATTTTTTTGTTTATAAATCGTAATCCAGATGCAATTTAGCAATACATAATTCAAAAATAAATAATAATCCTTTATTCATTAATATAAATTCTGAGAAATATTTTCAATATGCATACATATTTTACACTTTTTTCTTCTTCCAGTGATAGCAGTAGCATTGATCTGGGCTGTGTTCTGGTCTATTACAACAGACGAAAGTCTGCCTCATGGGAGCCTCTTTGGATTTTTATTCCTCTATCTTTTTGCTGTAATTGGTGGTAAAATTATGGGCTTAATTAAATTTCCTGGTCTGCCTCCTCTCCCTCCTCTTTTGGGTAAGTATGTTTTTAGATAGGCTGTATCTTTTCATATTTAGATGGGTTATTGAAATAAAGAATCCATTGTGAAGTTGCCAAATAGTACAAATTTATATTATTAAGCTAAAATTGATTGGAAAACACATTATTACATGAATATATTTTAATTACTGAGAAAGTCACTTAAATCGACTTGTTTTTATTTATTTTTTATGTATTCATTAAATGTATATGCTGTCTATCTCACTATCCAAAGGAATGGGTAGTGACTAGGTGGTTTTCAGTTCCTATTTGATTTTGTGTTTTGAGATGAAATTAATTAGAACAACTCCTATGATAGGGAATCTTAAAATAAATAGTTATAAATGGACTTTAACATGCTAAGTCTTCATGGTACAAATTAAAAAGCAACTGCTCAATTTACAAAAATGTTTCCATCTCTCAAATAAGTATTCATCTTGATATTTAAATAATTTGAAAAATGAATTGATTATACCCTTTAAAGGTAGATTATCAACTAATATTTTTTTCAGTTTACAGCCTGTTTGTGCCTGTTTCACTAAGAAGTTTATGTAGGGATCCATCATAAGTGTGCAGCCTGCAGATTATTTAAATTAATTATCATTTTTAATTATTCCTTTGTTCTGAATTCACTATGTTTTGGGCCCAGGGATGGTTCAATGCAGCAAATACCTTCACTTTTCAAATTCCCTTAGGTTTTTGAGTCCCATTTGGTTTTTTTAATCCTAACTCTAACCCAGTTATTAAGGGTTCACACAAAATATTGACTCATAAGCTAAATTAAAATGTAGGTTTGCATATGAAGCTAAATTAGACATACACAAAAAGCAATTCAAAACAAAACCCCTAAGATCAGTTTAGTGGGTAGTGTGCTATTCTATTTTAGCCAGTTGTGTGAATGCAATCATTATCATTCAGCTCATCCTGTGATAGCAGCTTAAAAAGTTTGAGATTACAATTCTATGTATGATTGATTTATAGTTTTTGATAATTAGGTTCTAATAATCAAAGAAATGTATGTTCACACAACATGCAAATCCATACTGTTAACCATAGTTTTCTGAATAATACAACCATATTTTGGCTTATCATGATTAGACTTAGCACATTTACTTCCTCTTAGAATGTGGATTGTCCCACATCATGCTAAATAACTTATTTAACCATAGTGCATAAACTTCTATTTAATAAAGCCCCAATGACTGGTTCTACCTAATATGCAATATAAACCAATTATTGTGTAGCACAGTGTCTGGATCAGACAAACATGGTTTAACATGCTCAATATCTTTCCATCTAAGCTCCATTAGATTGTTAAATTTATAAAAGAAATTTAGTGGAATACAAATTTGTACATATTTATTCAGGAGGAAAACATTTTAGTGGCGTTCAGAGATCAGGAAATGGGATTGCAGGAGTATGATTCTTTAACTGCATGATCATAGGACAACTGTTGCCTTTTTAAATGTTTGGTTCAAGTGGTGTACAGAGAAGGAAAATATCCTTGAAGGCCCTGGACCTCATAGCAAATGTTTTAGACTTTGTAGCTGCCAGTTGTGTCAATCAATAATATGCACCTTTTGCATCCTGTTTAGGAATGTTGCTTGTTGGATTTCTTCTAAGAAACATCCCAGTGATCACTGACATAGTCCTGATCAATGTGAAATGGGGAGCCACCCTAAGAAGTATTGCTCTCGCGATCATCTTGGCCCGGGCTGGCCTTGGCCTTGATCCAAAGGTGAAATATCAGATGGTCCTTGCTTAACAAATGCATAGCCAGGTGATAAAGTTGTGACTAAACTCTGATTCATGTATTGAACTAGGTCACCATTTGGTTAACCCTGGCTTATTGAGAAACAGATGTGGGTGGAGCTGCAAAATAGATTAAGGCACAGAGCATTCCTAAATTGCACTTTTCAAAATCTTGGTAGTCCTCTCATAACATAATCACCCACTGGCTTGGTTCCCAATGAAAACAATGGTGCCAGCTCTAAAATTGGCTTAAAACTGTTTTAAGAAACAGAATACACCCTCTTTCCTTAGAAAGCCCCATCCAATACTGAAAGTCCTAGGTTTTCTTATCTATATTTGATAAGGCTCCATCCTCTTAGCCTTGTTTCCTCACCCAATGCAATTCCAATTCTCCCAAAAATTCACACACATTTTGGCTACCAAATCCACATTCAGATAACTGTAAATCATAATTTACAACTCTATCAATTGAGTTTATATGGCACACATGATTTAACTAACGAGATATTCATATAATGTGTGACACAAGTCCTCATCTCAGATTAATTTGAACTTCTTTTCCTCTGGTGTAATGATCAAATGGTCCTTCCAATCAAACTTTCTTTGTGAGATCTGGCTTTTTAAAAAAATGTGGAAGAAATATTTTGTGGAGATGTACATTTATCTGCAAGGAGAACCTAAATGTCTCAATGTTCCCCATCTAGTGTTTTCCTGAGATGTTGGGTATAATTTCAAGGATTCCTAGTCAATGTATGTAATCCCAGGACACGTGTAAGAACACTGTTTCAAACCTGATCCAGTTTATCAACTGTTTCTCTTATAAAAGATTTATTTGGGAATTTTGACTTAGAATGTGAGGTCTTGGAAAAACTTTGTAAAGAAAACAAAATTAGGTTTCCTTTCATTTGATCTTGACACCTGATACATCCATGTGGTTTTCTTGGCAACAGATTGCTATTACTCTACTGCTGGTAGAGTAGCCTATGCTTGTGGTATTTGTTTGGGGTTTTTTTAACTTCATTTTGTTTTGTTCTGGGATTTGTCCAACATTACTTGCCAGGTCAGCCAGAAATATCAATGTGAAACTTAGTTTATCATATATAGTGATCTTCAGAGTTATGATCAGTTTTGCCTTTAATTGAATTTTGTCTGCTTTTGATCCCTATTCACATAGAAATTTTTAATTTCATTCAGAGGTAATACAAACTATGATTTACAGTAATGAGACATTGATTTGATGATTAGATATTCCTACCCTACCCTTTCTTCTTTTCCTGGATGATTGTGAAAAATCCGAAACTTCTGCTTTTCACTGAGATTAGCTGACATTATCTGAACCCTGAACTCTGGCAACCTCTACTATATTTAGCTTCTAACACTATATACACTATATTTACTTCATAGCTGAGTTTCATAAATTTATAAATTAAAATTGATTTCCTTCAGTCAGTGATAAGTCTAATCTATTTTAGAACTTTAGCAATGTAGTGAATCTAAAGCTCCAGCATATTCTTTGAAACTCCATCTGTTAGTCATGTAAACTGGTAGGAGCACACCTAAGCCTTTTTAAGGTTCAGTATACCATGATACTAAGGCTGTGTTTGTGCAACATATTATGTCATTTGTTTGATAAAACAAGTAGTATATTATCTGAATCTGGACCATGGATCCAACTGTAGAGGCCTTAACCATAATCAGTAACCAAGTTTACAATTAATGCATCTTAATCTAGGTTCCTCATGTCATCTAGGCCAATTGATCTGTACTGAACTTTTCTTTTCTGGCTTCTGGCCAAAAGGATTGACACTAGAATACATGTAAAATGTTGGGCTCCTTTTTCTTGATTTTTTTTTTTACTTTGTTTATATAAAATTAAGACCATATGCCAGTTTAGACTTAATGCATTATGCAAATATATTAAACCTGTGGTATGTTAAATGTTTCTATATTATAGTTCTTAGCAGCCTGAGCCAGCATCTGCAATGGTGAAGGAAGCTGAAAACTGTAGTTCAGCTATGTCTGGAGTGCTACATTTTACCTGTTTCTGCTTTCTGCACTAGCAAAACCATTGTAAACTCATCACATAAGACAGTGGTTCTCAACCTGTGGGTTGGGACCACTTTGGGGGTCGAACAACCCTTTCACAGGGGTCGCCTAAGTGGGGTGAGAGAAGCGGGGCCCGCCCATCTCTCTGGTCCTACAACCCTGGCTCTTCTGTTATTGTTCCTGGAAGCCCTGCTCGACACTCGGCTGAGCTAGTCTAGGCTGCAGAGCCTTTGCTTCTTCCCAAGGTTTCGGGCACTGCCTTTAGCCCTGCAGGTT
>JANHFM010001379.1:181371-194307 GCA_032468115.1 Grayia smithii | reverse complement strand
CATGCAATGATCAGAGTAACCCACAGCTGCTCGTGGTAAAGACCGATAAGCATCTTTTAGAGTTGTGTAGCAATGATGCCACCTGTAGTTAGAATAGTGGTGTCTGTCACCTATCTAATATTTGTTACAATTCCTGCAGTTCTGCAGAAAATAACACTAGTTCTGGCAAAAGTTTTTTAAAAGTATTAATTCTTCACTAGTGATAAACAGTCTGCAAAAACATTCTACCCGAAAGTGTACAATCGTGACTTTTAAAAGAAGTGAACTATTCTGTATCATAAGAAACATTGACCGTAAGTAAAAAGAATACTACAAATAAATAAAATAATTCATTGTTTTAGAGTGTCAGAATCTGCAGTACACTGCCTTAGTGTGACATAGATCCTCAATTTTGATTTCATTTACTACTTTGGGATTCTCCTTCTGGGTCTTGAGATTAATCAAACTGTCTTTCTGCTGTTTCTTCTTGGGGAGGAATGGGCAAAAAGCAAGATATCCCAGCAGAGCAAGGACACCCAGAAAAGGCAATAACCGCAGCCATTCTGAAACTGAGCACATGTCATAAATATAAAGCAATATTCTGCAGCAACATATTTCAACCTCATCCTTCATTAGCAAGTGCTTTTGTTCTAAAAACAGATTACAAACTTATGCAAAACTATTAAAAGTACTTTCCAGTCTCACACTAGTCTTATAAGATGTATGTAATTTGCAGTACTAAGTGCAAAAACAGTGACACCCAGTAGAAAACAAGAAGGCTGTGACGACAGGAAGCCTTGCTGTTATGGTCACTCCATGAATTATTTGTAATGTGGATTTATTATTTTGTTAAGTCATCCACTTACTAGTTTTTCCTTCCTAGATGTTTTTTTTTTTTACATTAAAAAATGTTTACATAATAAAAGAACACAACAGGATAAAATGTGTTGGGGAATTCGGGGTTGAACATGTTAGAGAAAATACATCCTAGCATGTTGTGTTAAGCAGACTATCCATACCAATGGTTATTAGTATAAACCATACCAGACCTGATGTAACATTAATCAATTTTAATGATCATTACAGCCAGTACATGTTGCCTTAGGCCTTATCTGTGGGTTTTTTTCTTCCCTCCCCCAATTTACAGAATGAGAGACTGGAGGGGAAGGGATTACAACAGAGTAAACTACACAGTGGGGACTACACTAGGATGTTTTCATAGCATGGTGGCTGTTGGAACCAGTGCATTGCTTTCAATCTGTATTCCTCATTGTGTGCCTGTTTATTCTCTTGTAAACTCTTCTTCTCCAATTAATATATATATATAAACATTAATTCCCTTCTTGTTAATTCTCTCCGTGCCAGGGTTAGCATTCTAAAGGATATGGGAAATGGTTAGAAGGAAACAAAACTGAATGTGTGAAACATTAATCTTGTAAGTTTTGAGACAGAAAGCATAATTTTGGTCACATAATTTTTAATGCTTTGCTTAATGACAAAGATGCTGGTCCCAATTGTGGTCATGAAACAAGGACTTTGTGTACTTCTAATACAGCATTTTGAACGGAGACAGATATTTCCCTCTGCCAAGCAGTCACATGTCTTCTGCAGAGGACTGATACAAATTGCAGAATGATAGCACCAATTTAAGTATACCAATATAAAAAGCAGAGTCATTTGGGGATGATATGGTACATTGCAGTAGAATTCTTTGGAACAGAAACAGGAAACGAGAGCAGGAAAATATAACTATAACACAATGCAATGCAATGCCAAAACTAGCAAGTCTTTCCTGCTTCTTCATCTTGCATCCAAATGAAGTGGAAATCAATTTTTGCATTTCTGGTGAAGCCCAACATTGATAAACAAGGAAGAAGTAAGAAAGGAAAATATAAAACCAGATAATCAAAGTTGGGTTGTCATACAAAGATACTCTATATAGTAAGTCAAAAGAAGGTGCAGCATGTTCTTCAAAGTTGTATTTTGCTGCTGTTTTCCTTTGGTCCACATAACACATTGGATTAAGCTAAAAAGGGACCAGATAATTTGTGATTTAGCATATTTTTTGTTTCATTACTTTAATATGTAAACAAAATGGGGAATAAGCAAAGGGGAGACCCAAAAACATATCAGAAAGAAGAAAAGAATAAAAAACATGCCACATTTCACATAATAAATCATTCCACTTGAATTTTAAATGTATCATTACACCTTAACCTCAGAGAACATTTTTTTTTCCCAATAAACAGATATAAAGCAAGTTTATAAATAGAAAGGGAACACAGTATTTTTCCAATGTCTTTTTCATTCTTTTTCAATAATCTATAATTATATAAAAATTCATTCCAAGTTTTTGGCATGATTTAAAAGTAGGTTTACGCCTTTAAAACATAACAATTTTACAAAAACTTACTTACAGATAATAAACCAAAACTGGGCTATAGTGAGTCAAGCCCATATCATAAAAATGTCCCCTGAGCCATTTACACCAACATAATGTTGACAGCGAAACCTTTTAAAACTTGATAAAGTAAAACTCAAAAATTATATTGTTGAATTTGTCAGATTTTACAGTAAAAAAACATAATCAATATTCCTTTAGCCCTTGATTTGTTAATATAGGATAATGAAATTCTTTATTTCAGATCTGTTGCAAATAATACCAGATACTCTTTATAAAAATCACTATAGATCTAGACCAAACTAAAATATATTTGAACACAGATAGTAATTTAGAAATTTTAGTTGCTGCTAATGCATCCAGACCAAATTGTGAAATCAAGGGAAGTTTTAATTGAACATTCTGCCTCTTTGTAAAATTAGATAATCCAAATTCCTCTTGCAGTAATTGAAATGGTTTAAAAACCTGATAAGCAATCAAGCAATCTGAAATATTGATACCTTTTCTCATAACACCTCCATGCCTCCCCTGCCTTTTCATATAATTTTCAGATTGGAATTATTGCACATTGTACGTGGATCATGTGAGTAAAGTCTGAAATTACATTACTGTCATAATGTAAATAATCTGGAGCCACATTTCTATTGAACACAAAGTCATCAGCCCAAAATAGTTCTGCTGAAGTTGATCAGAAATATTCTTCGTTGATGATTACATGTCATATCATGGGGCAAAATATCATAAATAAAAGCTATAAATTTATTCAAAGCTTTTGTACTGTTCTACTAGTATTGATACGTTACTGATTCTACACTTATTAAAAGTATAGAAAAGAATATATTATGTCTTTTCATCAGAACTGTAATCCAAACTTATGGTTAGAATGCATAGCTTGAAGGAAAATTTAGATAAAAATCCTTGAAAAAGAAGCAGAAAGCAATTTTATGAAACCGCCTCTAACATGAATACACAAAGGGGTCACACTAGAGTGAGAGCAAAGCATTGATCCATCTGCTTCTAGAATGCATAGATCTTCCTCTGGCATTGCCAGAACTGAGTATATTAGAGTTTTACAGGAAAATATTTTACATGTGATAGCCCATCATTGAAACGTTTCTACTGTTGCCCCAAAATCTGTTAATGCAAAGTAACTGCACAATGCTTTTTGAGTAATAGCCTTCCATGGAACATCATTCTGCCTCATGATCAATTTGCTAGACTAACATAAGAAAATACCATATTCTGGGGGCAGCATCTCGGGCAGGGATAGGCTTCTCTATCTACTGTAACTGGGCCAGCAATAAATATCTAGCCTGATGCAAGAGAACATATGAAAAGAACAGGAAGAGGCAAATAAGGCAATAAAATTATGGACCTGAAGGTGAAATTTCCATATGAAATTGCTACATAAAATTTGCTTCTTGGAAAAAAAACCAAAAAACCAAAAACCATTTTTGGGACATACTTGAACTTGTACTAGGAAAAACCTATTTGCTGCAGGTATCCACGCTTGGCCTGTTGTATAAATTTCACCTCTATATTCATTCTTGCCAAAAAGCTTTGCCTCCGATCCTTACCGCGCTCATTTGATACTTGTTGAGTCGATCGGCGAATCACTGATGAGACCATTCTGAATGCAACGTTTGAACTGACTGCTACATCCAGCCTCTGCCTCTCTCTCCCTTTTGCTATCCGGTTGCAAAGGTAGGAAAAAGCGACAGAAGGCAATAGATGTTACTATTTCAGCCCTCTGGGTCCCCGGAAGGTGAGGACTGAGCTCAGGATCTCCTCCAAGGATTTCCTTGCGCGGAAATACAGAAAAAAAGGACGCCCTGGCAATTCTTCCTGCAGGGCAATTACAGATTAACCGCAGCCCACCCCAAACCCGCTGAGCCCCGCAGCAGCGCCGTTGAACCACACGCCTTTCGGCAGCAGGCAAGCAAGGCACGACCGTTATTTCAGGACAGTTATTTTCTCTCCGAGCGGCTCGATGGCGTTTAACGGGTCAGTGTCGCTATCCTCGCCTTTTGTAACCGACACTTCGAAAGGCAGACCACATGCTATTTCTGAAGATGAACGTTGAAAACCACCTTATGTTCTTGTTGAACGCCCGATGAGACTACAACCAGCTTGCTTTTTTGAGAAGTATAAATCCTCCCCCCCCTCCCCGATTTCCTTCCCCAAAATCCACAGGTCTATGTTACTATGGAGATTTTTAACCATCCAGGTCATGGTTGTCCCAAAAGGGCTGTTGGCAACTGAACTTTCTTGGTTGTTTTCATGAAAACGTTTTGCTTCTCATCCAAAATCCGAAGAAACTTCTTGGATGAGAAGCAAACTGTTTTCCAAAGGAAAAAAAAAAACGTACAAAACTACAGTTGCCTTTTGAAAAAGCACCTTTGAAACTACAGATCTGTGCTTGATTTCACCGTAACCCCTACCCAGAGCTCTGAATTATAGGAGAGTGTTTTAAATCAGGAACAAATTTAGGGCAGATGTCATTTTAGGAGTGGAAGTTTCTCTACACCCAAACGTGAAAACCAAACTGAGTTGAAGTCAGGAGGAATTAATTCCAATATGTATAAGCATGATTTCATTGAGATTTGTTCCAAGATAATGAGCATAGGGCTTCAGCTAGAGTCCTATAGTTCTATCATTCAGAAGAAACTTGCCCTCTGTTTCTTGAGGTTATTTTCAAGAAAATGTATTTAGGAATGTTAGTTGTGGCAGAGGTGTTGATATATGATCTTTTTTATTTTTAAAAATGTGAAGCATGTAAAAATGCAAAGAATGTGAACTAAAACAGACAATTACCTTCTGCAGATCTGTACCAATATTGTTCAGAATTTCTTGCCTTGTCTGCTCTAATATCATAGATATTTATTAATTGCATAAAAATAGAACTTTCCCATTTATTAAAATAATGATTTAGTTTTGGTGGTTCACCAAAATTTGGTGCCAAAAAGTCAAGGAAAACCTTTTTTTTGGTGCTTTTGGAGTATTGTGCAACTCCTTCATAGCACTTCGTGAACCCTGGCACATACTCTGGGCTAATGATTTAGAAGACATCATTAATGGTGATATTTTTCCACCCAAAAAATAATTTGTTATCATGTTTCCTTTCTTCATGATATAGTTATGACAAGCAAAGTTAGAGAAATGAAATGATCTTGCATCTAGATGTATGATTTCTGTGAAGCCAAAAGTAAAACGTCTAGTGAAGGGGACCAAATGTTATCTTTGGAAATCTGTGATTCAAATAGAAGACAATTCCCATTCAACTTTATTGCTTAAAAAGCACCTATTATTTAGGGATACTACACTGCTCATTTTTTTTATGTCAATGTTTAGTGTTTGTCTCAACAAACTCAATGTTTATTTTTGTTTGGACAAAGACTCATGATTTTTATTCATTTACTAATAAACGCATTGAGATGAGCAAGTTTAAAAGTCCCAACAAACAGCCAAGTCCTTTAATTTTAATTATAAAATTTATCTCTGACTAATCTGTGATTTAGTCTCCAAACTATGGATATTCTAAGATTTTTTTTAAAAAAGACGGATTAGTAATAAATAATACTTATAATTGGCTTGCCTGGAAATCCAAGAAACAAGTCTGTGGTTTTATCTGAATCTGAATTCTTTTCATTGGTTTGTTGCATTTATTTTTCCTGCAATGTCATGCTTTATTCATTAATTCTCCATCTCTTTCTCTCTTAAACTCTTGCTAGTCTTGGCCTTGACACAAAGGTGAAGTATCAAAGGATTCTTAAATTTAAAATACAAATCGCAATATACCATGAGAACCTGTAACGTGTAGTATGGAACTCCATTTTTTCCTACCTGCTGTGCCTGTGAAAGAGAGAGATCATACTGTGCTGGCGGAAAAATAAGTTCCCATCGTGGTTATAAAAACTGAAATATAGCTAGACCAGGGATGTATGTAGAATATGTGTGTTTTATTATTTACATACCTAAACACACAAATTTAGAAACAGTCATCAGGACTTATTTATGTATTACCATCAACTGATTTTCCATCCCAAACACCTCATTTTTTAAAAAAAAAGAACAAGTGCTTTCAGTAATAGTGGCATGCCATTTTCCTACTTTTAATTGGCTTGCCTGGGAGCCTTGAAATATATGGAGAATGAAGAGAGAATGCTTCCCTGCTGAAATAATCCTGAAATTGTTCTTGTCCACTCTGGGAAAATATTTTTGTTACCAATAAACACTCAAGACAAAGACGAAGGCTGAGTTAAACCCAACTTTGGTTGACTTCCATAAACACGAGGGGCTTTTGGCCATATTACAGAAATCAGGCCTAAGGCCTGGAGGGACCCAGTGTTAGTGGGAAAAGGCCAATGGGGCTCAAGGGGTGGGAAACAGAGCATGGGGCATCTTGTTTGGACATCTTATTTATCCAGAAAAAGTATATAAGTATTCTGGTATGCATCGCATGCTAGAGGTTATAATGGGTAGTAGAGATCAAATTTATATTTTTTCTTCCAGTAAACAAGTGCTTGTGATTGATCATGCCTTCATGTGTTTTGTGTGAGCAAGACTTCCAATTGTGTGTATACTCCAAAAGTTGGGGTTAAAGTGAAGTTGCCTTATTTTGATATTAACTCTTGTAGGATCTTGGAAAGATGTCTCACGCTAAATGACATACAGTGCACAAATAATTTTATTAAGCTAACTTTATTGGTTACACTATAACAAGATTTTACTAACATATACACAGTTCTCACCTACTCTCTAAGCCTTACCAGGGTAGCTGGTCAATAAAGGGACTGGAAAATATGAGTTGAAGATGAGGCTAAATGGGAGATAGGTAGATTTAATGAAAGTGAAAAACCTAAAAGCCAAGTAGAAGGAGAAAATCTATCCACATAGTCCCTAGGAAGTGACATATGATTTGATAGCAACCAAACAATTCCTATTTTTATTAATTTAGACCAAATATGTATTGTCAATTCATTTCATGTAGACACAGACACACATTTTATTCACTATCTTATTTAATCTTCACACAATTTCACCATTTTTATTTGAATTGATAATGAATGGCAGGTCAGGTAAGAGTTATACAGGGTTTTTTCCCTAATTACATATTGTTTCCTTATGGTCTTTACCAAAGTTGGGCATTTGTTTTGCTGCCAGGACAACCTGTGCTGCTTCAAGTTTCAATCACAGGTACATAATTGCTGAGGAGTTTAGCAGTTTTACTTCCAGGCTGAAGAGATAAAACAGTGACCAAAAATGTAACCAAAACAGAAACTTGCAGGAATTGGTTTTTTAACAAGAGAACACATAAGAATATTTCAAATCCATTACAGGGTTCTGAGAACCAATCAGGATTGTCAGACAGTTCAGAAGCCAGAGGTTCAACATTTCTTACAGAAATAGGATTCACAGGAACATTACACAAGAATCCCCCTTATCCCCATGTAAACAGTTGATACCATTTGCTATAAGGCAAGGAAGGGTGTTTTCTTTTTTTTGTAGAAGTGAGGTTTTATTCAATTTCTGTAGCTGCCCAACTCAAGTGACTCTGGGTGGCTTACAATTCTAAAATTATTAAACAAAATAATGTAAAAACATTAAAATAATAAAAATACCCACAAAATAAATAAGTTCAAATATCAGCTCTGATTGTCAATAAACTAATCATGAAGCCAAGTATTAGGGCTCAGCCCCAGATGCAAGTACATAGCTAAATTTTTAAAGCTTTGCAAAAAGTCAATAGGGTTGGGAACCATTCTAATCTCCACTGAAGATGGCATTTAATTTCGTTGTACGAGGTGCAATGACAGTAAAGTAAATTAAGATAAACTAAACTAAAAAAATCAGATTACCCCACAAGGGAGAGGCTACAGCAGAAAGAACTATCTACAGCATGTCCCATCTGTTGGATCGGATTGGACGGATGGAAAACCTTGGAAACAGATGGTAACTCGGCCTTTTGCATGTAATTCACTGGCTGGCTGGATGCTAGATGTAGATGGAGTCACTTGGCACTGGATTTTCTTGTATACTTCATTTATCAGTCTCCCAGAACTCTTGAAGCTTTATTCTTATGGTTTGAGAAACGTTTGCAAATAGCATTGATGGTGGCATTTCTTAGAATTATTCTCTTCGTCAAAGGAAAACTACATTGGGACCTTTTTTATGAGACATCTCACAAATCAGTTCTTCATTATTTACCAGCTGAAAATTATCTCATTTCCTGTTATGTTGGAGAACATTTTTAGTGATAGTAAAAATCATAGAAGGTAACTAGCTCATTGGATCAGTGTTTTTCAACCTTGGCAATTTAAAAATGTATGGACTAGCTGAAGAATTCTGGGAGTTAGTACATATTTGTTTACTTTGTCATTTTGTAACCTGCTGAAATTTCCTCCAGTTCATAGTTCGTATTGTTGTCCATACATTTCAAGAAAGATCCTTGTTCTCCATGATCAGAAATATAAAAAAAGCAGTTTTTTAAAAAACAAAGCGATGATAAAAAAGAATACCCAGTTGTGTGTTTTTAAGCAGAAATGCATATTTTTCTCTAGAAAGAAACTGATAGTAAGCATTTGTATATTTCTAGCAATAGTTCTTATGTGGTTAAGTATGCAGACTTACAGAATTAATGGAAATAATAGGGACATCAGATACAAAATTTAAGTTTTACAAACAACCCCTTTACCAGTTTTGTAGCAATCTGGGAGTACTCCCAACTCATTTAAAATCTATTAAATCTGTAGTGTTGATACACTGTAGTTAGAATAAAGATCTGTCTGTCTATCAGTCTTTATCTATCTATCTATCTATCTATCTATCTATCTATCTATCTATCTATCTATCATCAAATATTTGTTACAATTCCTGCACTTCTGGGAAAAATAATTCTGCTATGATTACAAAGCATAGATATAGTACATTTTTGTTACATAAAACACATTACCAAACATCTAGCACAAAGTATAAATTTAATATAATCTAAAAATATACTAAAATATAACCCTGTGATTATTACAATACTAAAAGCCCAACATACAATATACAAGTAGACTTCCTTTCAGTCACAGAATATTTAGGAGTTTGCTAGACTTCTTTTTTCCTGAGTATTAAAGGGCCCACGTTATCTCCCGTTGACTCGTTGTGTTTATTGTGAGAGCCATCACAGACAGGGAACTGAAAAAAACAAACAGAAAAAGTAGGTGATATGGAATGTTAGTGGTTTTAGAACTATAATTGAGATTAAGGGACAGGTTACCCTCAAATACATTAATAAACACAATACATACTCAGATGAAGCTGGTAGGCTAGTGTGGGTAATAAATCACCAAGGATGAGAAGTATCCAAAATGTAAATGATACTCTTGATGCTTTAATGTGTATACTTTAAAACATATCTTAAAGAGGAGTGAGAAGTGGTCTGAAATGAACAGCTACAAGAATATTCAGTCCAAAATCTATTCCTATTTACTTTAACCTCAGCAATTAGTTTGGCTTGACATATGATAAAGTGAAATCACAATAGGCTTGGTTTAAAAAAATCTACATTATTAAACCACATTGCTTTGAAATTTCAATTGGTGGATTCTGCTTAGTGTAATCCACATGTTAAAAGAATTGAGTCATAATTGCCAATTTGAACAAGTCAAATCATAAATAACAAGATCATAATATTATTCGGCTCTATATCCAAATTCAGTTATGGTTTATGATCAGATGCCATAACAAGACATGACTTATAACAATTGTCCTAACCATGGAATGGCATGCTACCCTTGGCTAGTTAAATAAAATGGACAAATCGTATCTGTATCATAGCTGTTGTTCTTCTCCAGCAAATTCACCCTTGCAGTTCAGCAACATGTCAGAAACTAAATGAAAGCAAAGGCCTTTAAAACCATGGTGAACATATATGAATTTGCCAAGCTACCAGGGCCAAGCTAGATGTCCATGCAATTTATGTGCTCACAAAACCATATATAAAGTTCTCAGCCATCACTTTCCCAATGATCTTGGAGGACTATGGACAAAATGTTTTTCCAGCTACAGAATATATTTTAAAAGGCAGGTATTTAGTATTAATTCTTCGCTAATGATAAACAGTCTGCAACAACATTCTACCCTGAAGTGCACAATCGTGACCTTTAAAAGAAGTGAAGCATTCACTTCTTGAAGCATAAGAGACAAGAATGACCTTAAGTAAACAGTAGCAAATTCAATAAAACAACTCACTGTTTTAGAGCGCCAGCATCTGCAGTACACTGCCTTAGTGTGACACAGGTCCTCAATGTTGATTTCGTTTACTACTTTGGGATTCTCCTTCTGGATCTTGAGATTAATCAAGCTGTCCTTCTGCTGTTTCTTCTTGGGAAGGAATGGCCGAATAGCAAGATATCCCAGCAGAGCAAGGACACCCAGGAAAGGCAATAACCGCAGCCATTCTGAAACTGAGCACATGCCACAACCATGTTATAGAACAGTATTCTGCAGCAAACATACAAACATCTACAAACATTAATTCCCTTCTTGTTAATTATCCCAGTGCCAGGACTAGCATTCCAAAGGATTGGGAATGGTTAGGAGAAAAAAACAATGTGTGAAACACATTAATCTTGTTAGTTTTGAGCCAGAAAGCACACTTTAAGTCCCATAATTTTGTACTGTGCAAACTGCTTCGCTTAATGACAAAGGTACTGGTCTCAATTGTGGTCACTAAACAAGGACTATGCATGTAATACAGAGTCTTGAATGGGGACAGATATTTCCCTCTGCCAGGCAGTCACATATCCTCTGCAGAGAACAGATACAAATTACAGACTGATATCACCAATTTAAGTATAAAAAGCAGAGTCATTTTGGGATGATATACCAAATGATATACCAAGAATTCAGTAAAATTCTTTGGAACAGAAACAGGAAATGAGAGCAGGCAGATATAACTAAGAGCACAATGTTTCTTCATCTTGCGTCTAAATGAAGTGGAAATCAATATTTACACTTTCTGCTGAAACCAAACATTAATTAACAAGGAAGAAGTAGGAAAGGAAAATATAAAAACAGATAAATCCAAGTTGATTTGTCATACAAAGACACTCTATATACTGCATTTTTTGGAGTATAAGACGCACCGGAGTATAACACGCATCTCAATTCTGGGGGTGGAAAACAAGAAAAAAAGAATTCTGCCTCTGCCGACCAGCATCAAGTGAGTGGTGTCCTCAGTTCCACTCAGATTTTGATAACAAGCAGCACAGATCTTTTTATCCATTTAAAACAAACCCTATCATTCTACACACATTTAACTGGAGTGAGTGGCTTTGGTTTAAGGTGGCGCTGCTTTACGCTGCTCTCCTCCTCCTGCATGCGAGAGGTGCCTCAGAGACTTGGCTGGGAAAAAGGGTGTCAATTACTGAGAAGTTCTTTCACAGAAAACTTATCAAGGTGCTCCTGCAATCCTCAGGGACTACTCGCTTTCCCCAATGAGACCCCTCGCATGCTCTGGGGGGGGGAGGGTCAGGGCACAGCATGAGGAATAAACCTCTTCGGGATGGTCTGGGGGAAGGATCTGCCCAGCAGCTTTGGCAAACAAGGCGGGGCCCAGAGTTTGCGGCTGGTTCCCCCCCTGGCTTCCCAGCAGGAAGCTCAGGGCAGAATGGCTACGATGACTTCACTCCCTAGCAATGTGAGGAGCCCCTGCTGCCTTCTCCGCACCCGGGAGGCGAGCTGAGCAGGAGCCCCTAAAGCAAAACATCCCTCCTTTCCAGTCACCGCCATCCATTGGCCCAATTCCCTGATGCAATTCACAGAGCCATGTTTCAGGCGGCCGCCGGTTCCCCTGTAATGTGCATCGGGGAACCAGGGAGGAAAGCATCTTCAGGTGGCAGCGCCAGCCACATGCCCAGTTTTTGGATTTGGGGAGGAAGGTGTTTTCGGCCGTCAGTGCTGCAATCCCCTCCCCGAATCCAAAAACGGGATGTGCGGCCAACAGAAACCGCTCACCCCTTGACCACTGTTTTGAGGAGGTTGCAGATGGCTTTGTAGTCCTCACTAAGCCGGCTCTTCAGCCGCAGCACCTGACACCTCCACCATGCAGTCTTTGCAGAGGGCTTTCACTGAGAAAGTGGAAGGACATCAGAAGGTTGAAAGGCAGCAGCAGGGCCCTCTCCTCAGCTGTTCGGCAAGGGGGGAGTCTCTGCCATCCCACTGCCCTAACCCTGTGGAGGAATAGCAACAGCAATAGCACTTAGACTTATAGTGCTTTTACAGCCCTCTCTAAGCAGTTTACAGAGTAAGCATATTGCCCCCAACAATCTCAGTCCTCATTTTACTCACCTCGGAAGGATGGAAGGCTGAGTCAACATTGAGCCGGTGAGATTTGAATGGCTGAACTTCAGCTAGCAGTCAGCTGAAATAGCTTGCAGTACTTCATTCTAACCCAGTGGTTCTCAACCTTCCTAAAGCCGTGACCCTTTAATACAGGTCCTCATGTTGTGGTGACCCCCACTCAGTGTGTCGGTTTCAATTTTTTTTACTACAGGTTCTGTGGGCGT
>JANHFM010001379.1:169179-181271 GCA_032468115.1 Grayia smithii | reverse complement strand
GCAGGCAGGCAGGCAGGCAGGCAGGCAGGCAGGCAGGCAGGCAGGCAGGCAGGCAGGCAGGCAGGCAGACAGACAGACAGACAGACGTAGTTTTGGTCTCTATCATCCACTATTCTTACTTTATTCTTGGGGTCACTACTATCAATGACCCCGGTATCTGATTACGGCAACACAGCTCTCCATCTATTTTCTCTGTTGGTATGAGCTTATGGCAATTTACAAAGAAGCAGCCTTTTTATTTCTTTGCTCAAAATATTTCACCAATCTTTAGTGACCACTTCACTGAATGAGCTAATTAAATGATGTTTCAGGGAGCTTTGTTTTAAAAAGCCATTTCATCTAATCCTTTTCAAAGTGAAGATGATTTTTCCCTAAGGAAGTGTTAACAGCTTCTAGGGGATGTGTTAAGACTTTTCTGGCCTGTGAAGAGGTTCTCCATAAGCACGTTTTGCTATCGATTGCAAAGAATGGCAAGACTTGGACCCAATTGTGTCTTCTTCGACTAAAAGAATGAACTGCATTGCTACCCCTGCAGGGAAGGGACATCAAGTATACACATTAAGGGGAGAGGCTCTATCTAATTTAGCCTACAGAAATAATACACTACAGTTTGCTAACCATGCCAAACTGCCCTGTGTCTAGGACAGCATTTGCATCAATCAAAATACTTTCAGAATGGATCTGGGACACCTTGATTTCTGGGAGAAGAGCTACTTATAACTCTGATAATGTGTTAAATCAAAAGATAGCTCTAAAGTTGCCCTAGTCAAAGCATGAAATCTTCACATTCCTGATTTAAGAATAGAGTTATAATAGAGTAACTGGGTAAACCTCATTCTTATTTAATTTATGTTGTGGTTCAATGGACTTATTCCTTTGTAAGCAGAGTTTAGGCTGTAGGCCTAAATATGTTTACTAGAGAATAAGTTCCAAAAACAAGAAGTTGTTAATTACGCATGGATAACTTCCCAGTTCAAATGGCTCAGCCCCTACTTCCAACTTGTGTCTTGTTTTGAAAATGATATTAATAGCAATAGCACTTAGATGTATATGCCGCTTCACAGTGCTTTACAGCCCTCCCTAAACGGTTCACAGAGTCAGCATATTGCCCCCAACAACAATCTGGGTCCTCATCTTACCGACTTCAGAAGGATGGAAGGCTGAGTCAACCTTGAGCCAGTGAGAAGCAAACTACCAAACTGCTGGCAGCACGCAGTCAGCAGAAATAGCCTGCAGTACTGCATTCTAACCATTGAGCCATCACGCAATGGTTAGAATGGTGTTTTTGTTTTATTATTAAGGTGTTATTAAGGTGTTTCTTTTCCTTTATTCTTTTTGATCTGATACTAATTACTACTGCCTTTCCTCCATTGCCACCCATTGTGCAGAGGGGTTCCTAGATATTAAGTAAGCTCTTCCTTCAACTTTCTAATCAAACTAGAAGGAAGCAATATCTAGAGGCTCAAGAAAGACCGTCATGGGGAATCAGTCACAGAAAAATGCTGCCTTTGCTCTATAAATGAGCCCCCATACCAGGGGTGGGTTCTTCTACACTCCGCATATGCGCATTTACTATTCTACTTGAAAAAAACTCGAAACAAGCACTCTGCGCATGAGCAGAGCAGAAAAACGTAAGTACGGGTACACGGGTGGGCCCAGCTCCCGGCCGCGGAGAACTGGTTCGGTGACATCACACCATCACCGCTACCAGATCGCGTGAACCGGGCCGAACCGGGAGCAACCCATCACTGCCCTATACTCATCATATTCAATTGGGTTGGGGGCTCGAGATCAAGCCTGCAGAACATATAAGGACATGCAAGCACACAATGACCAGTAAAGGACATTTACTGCAGCCTTGTGCAGTTTACCAGCATTTACCAGTATCGTAAATTCACCATGCCCACCTCCAATATGGGCACCTTTATTGCCTCCAAGCATCAATGTCATATCTTTTTGCCTTTTGGTACTGTCCATAGGGTTTTCATGGCAAAGATACTGGAGTGGGTTGCCATTTCCTTCTCCAGTGGATCACATTTTGTCAGAACTCTCTGCTATGACCTGTCCGTCTTGGGTGTCCCTGCATGGCATGGCTGATAGCTTCATTGAGCTACGCAAGTCTCTTCGCCACAACAAGGCAGTAATCCATGAAGGGGAGTCACTGCTATATCAACACCTTTATTATGACTACATTCAACATTAAATCCTAACATAAGCCTTTAATTTTACTGTTAATTTTCTATTTTCACATTAATTTACTTTACTTGCTGGTATGATTCATGAAGTATCAGACAAAGTGGGGAAAGCATCTCTGAGCTATTCTTGGCTCCCCCCACTCCCCTGAAAAAAACCCCATGAGATTTTACTGAAGCTTTAAATCTGAAACAAACAAACTTGTTACAGAGGTCAAACTCATATTTTCTGGAGATCAGCTTTGAACTCAAATCTCTTCCACAACTCATATAATTCAAGGCACTTTCTTTTCTTTTTAAAAATCACATCTAGATTTTCAAACTGCTTTTTTAAATGGTACAATTTCAGCCTATATCTGCTGAAGGTATTTATTTATTAAATGTGTATACTGCCAAATGTCATGACTCATAGGAGTTTAGAGCAATTATAAAAACAGAAACTTCAGAGCAAATAAACTATAATAAACCAAATCAAAGCGAATAAGTACATTAACAATACAACAAAAGCTAATTAAATAAAGACAATTATGAAACAACAATATCCATGTCGTTTCTAAGCCTGGCATTTTCCGGACTGTAACTATGATGTGTATTCAATAATGCCTCGGCAAATGTACTCTAGAAGCTTGTAAGGCCTTTAAGGATAGATTTGTGGGCTGTAAAAGAAAGAGAAAAGGAAGTCTGGACTTGTGACAAAATTTCACAAAAGCATCCCTTTTGATAAGAAAGAATATTGTACACTTCAAAAGGGATATTGTCCTGGTCTATTTGCATATTTGAAAGATGAGAGACATTCTGGGTTGTGTGGCTAAAATTTCTAATTCAGACTACTCATGAAGGTTTGTTTCCTGGATCTGGAATCTGGATACCAGAATTAGAATATCTCTGTTAAGGCTTAATGCACTTTCTTAAAACTAAAGATCTAATGTGTAATGGTAATAAGCCTCTGGATCAGGGGTGAAATCCAGCAGGTTCTGACAGGTTCTGGAGAACCGGTAGCAGAAATTTTGAGTAGTTCAGAGAACTGGCAAAAAGTACCTCTGGCTGGCCCCAGAGTGGGGTGGGAATGGAGATTTTGCAATATCCTTCCCCTGGAGTGTGGTGGGAATGGAAATTTTGCAGTATCCTTCCCCTGCCATGCCCACCAAGCCACACCACGCCCACCACGCCACGCCCACAGAACCGGTAGTAAAAAGATTTGGATTTCATCCCTGGACAGATCCCATAATTGCCGACCACTTCTGTAGTCCAAATATCATATGACAACTGCTATTCTGTCAGGTGAAATAAAATTAAATAGAAATATGTAGGAATGATAGACAGACATAGACATATAAATAGGTAGATAGAGAGATACAATGACAGAGAGACACAAACATTTATTTGCTTTAGTGTGATAATCTAATGTGCTAGGCTAGATAGAACTAGAACATTCAGGTTCACTGGAAACTCAGTGGGCCTTTCAATCTATATCCTGATCAACCTCACAGGATCTTTCCTTGGAAATGAGTGAGAAAGAATTTTTGCATCCCACTTTGAGTTCTTGGAAGAAAGGTGGGGTGAAAGGTTAACAAATGATAGATAATACAGAGTCCACTGAAAACCTCAATTTTTGTCCACCAATTACATTGCCACTTTCCAGTTTTTCTCAGAGTTTAATTATAAAAGGGAAACACCAGCTACCAGATTAAATAAAATAAAATAAAAATAGTGGCCTGATACACAATACACTGTAATTAGTTTGATGTTCATGTTGAGTCATAAATCATAATGGTTTACAAACCATTTTGCAAACATTCTATTTTTTATATTTGGATGTAAGATAACTATTTATCTGAGACACAATATTAAGAATTTTTGAGCCTCATCATTACAGCTGAGAGAAACTATGGGTGTATATACAACTCTCCCAGTAGACCCACTGTCATGTGAAATACTTTAATGCTAATTGAATGTTGGCCTTATTTTAACTACTTGACACATATTTGTTATATAATTAAGACAACCTCCATAGATATTCTAAGATTAATTTTTCTTCTGCAACTGCAACTGTAAAACAGCAAATGATTCTAATTAAATGTGAAACATTTCAAATCATAGATTAAAAAACAATATATATTTTATTTTGACAAGTTATCAGCTGTTGTTCATTTTGGAATTCTTTCTTAATATTGTCATCTTCTGTGCCCACTAGTGTTCTTAGGTAGCAAGTGTATTCTATTCTTTATGCATTTTATTTTACTATTTTTATTATATTTTATTCTTTTATCTGTTGAACATGAGGCTAAACAAACACAGTGGATGAGTCAGATAATAGTGATAAAGAACAGCATTTTTATCTATCCAACCCATCAGAGACCTTTCATTTATTTAAAAAATAGCAATAGTAGTCAGAAAAGCCAAGAACAGATTTCCTCTGCCAAAGCAGTCTTTCCTGGTCTGCTAAACCAAAAGTTTAGAAAATAGAAGTGCTGAAAATATTAATTGTTCAAAATTATGAATTTTTCAAAATCATGCTACAAGAACTTTGAATTAAAATAAAGTTTATTCTACTAAGAAAAAAGAAATCAAGAATATATTTTTAAAAATGTTTCCAAGCCATAATTTCTTATTTTACTCTACCAAATATTTTATTACCTTTCCAGGATGTCTCTCGGAGCATTGCCTTGCAGGTATGTTTTGTTACATAAATCCTTATTTTAGGTACGTCATAGTCAAATAGCTGTGCCCAAGGATCACATTCCTGCAAAATGACATCCGTCACAAGAAAAGAAGTGGCTGCTTCAGAGTCTCTCTGTCCCTCATGTAAATGATTCAGTGGGTGCATTGTCCAGGTTTGGAGGATGAGTTACTATCCACATCATTCCCTTGAGTATCAGGCAGTGATTGCTGATGTATATTAGTCAGGGCAAATATAATGGGAGGCAGGCATGTTCTTGGACATTAGAATTGCCATTCTTGACATGTGCACACCTGCTATACTGTTAAATGATTATGAATATTCTTTTGACTATTACTCTTTCACAATTCTGTTATAATGTAGAATTAAATAAATAAACATGACACATGACATAATTTATAGGGAAAGGTTGATGTAGGGACTGGAGGATGTGCTACGCACTATTCCTTGTACACATCAAAAAGCTCATATAAAAAGCACATATATAATGTATGCCCAATTTGGTTCACATGGCTCCAAAATGCTTCTTAGAAAATATGACCAAGAGATGGATAATAGTATTGGATTGAATCCATAAGGCAAATTTGCTGGTGTTTTGTGGGAAGGAGATTGGGCTTTGAGTGGGATTTAAAAAATGGGTGCTTTACATTTCTATATTAGATATCTATTGTGCCCCAAACTTTTTAAAGAAAACAGGAAAATCTTCTTTGTTCATTCATTTGCCCATCTCATAAAATGTGATTCATTATTTATGAAGATGTATGATTTTGTTGACAAATACACTGGGGCTGCAAAATGAGTGCTGAACTAATTTGGATGCCAATCTTTTCATTAACTTAAAATATTATTCAGGTCTGGGGTTTGCCTGAAACCTCTAAGGCAGGAATACATTCACATTGAGTTGGTGAACATAGTAGGAGCACTCTGATAAACTAGTTGCCATACGTTACATGACCAGTCAGAGTACATTTGCGAGGAAGCAAAGTGGTGAAGTTCCTTTCTCCCATCCCTGGAATATTCTCTGTCCCCCAGGTTTACCTTTATTTGTCCTGAGTATACATATAATTTCAAACACAGACTGAACTGTTGCCATCCAATGATTTTAACTTCTAAGAATGCTATGTGACCCATGAAGAGCCTGGAGGCAGTCTTCTAAATAAGGATGAAACTAGAGAATTTTTTAAAATTAAAATAATTTCAAAATTATTCAAGCCAGGTGATGCAGCTAAGCAGGTGGAAACTCAAGAAACTAAACTGTATACTTCTGTAGGATGTATCACCTTGAGGAGGATGGGTGGAGTCACCTGAAAGATGAGTAATGGCTGCCTAACTTCTGCATCTATATGTATTTCAGGAATTAGTGGTATTCACCTGTCCTACCTCATGATAAACTTTTTTCAGAAGACATTATTGCAAATCATGCATAACTTGAATCTTCACAATTGAATTGTTTATGTACCATTGATTTCATTGTAGACAAACTTGAAGATGTAAACTTTTTCTTAATAGCACTTAAAGAAAAAAACAATGGCTAAAATCATGAAATCAGATTTTAAAATAATTAGAATTGGTATAAAAGTATTTTGAATATAATTTACAGTAATCTGATGGATCCTTGGATCGCCAAAATATAAGCATCATGACTGTTACGGAGTGATGAGGAAGTACTGTATATTATATATTTTCCTTCCACAGGTTCAATCGCAGGAATGAAAAATTGATATGTAGGGATGGCCAAATTTCCTCATCTGTAGCGATGGGCTATTGGGTATTGTATACCGAGTATTGTATTTAAAGGGCAGAAGACAGAATTATAACCTAGAATGAATGGATCATGGCTACTTTCATCTGTCTATCCATCCACAGGCCACCATGGGAAGGAGACTGCTGTTGCTAGAAATCTAGACTTAAACTAAGGTTTGCATTTTTGCCTACCCATTTTAGAACCACCAAGCAAAATATGGGTCTGCCTCCATATTTGGAGTTCAAATATATAATCATAACAAAAATGACTTAAAATGTTACAATAAATATATCTGAAACAGGAAGTAATATTTAGGGTTGTCAATTAAAAAAAACTGGAAGGGTTTTAGGTCACCCAATGTAACCTGCCAATGTAGTCAAGAAATCTACAATAGCATTTAAGTTAAATCAATATATTTTGTTAAAATAATTTCAGTAAGGGCCTAAACCCGATTTGTTTTCATCAGTTATCAAACTACCATATTGTTAAAATAAGGTTTTTTTAAAGTTTTACTTGAAACTTATTTTACTATTTTCTTTGTTTTTAGAAAGTCTATAACTCTGTGATCAAATTAAAAGCAAAATAACATCCTACAGGAAATTAATTTGATCCAATTGAAAGATGGTAAGGATTCTAATAACAGCTGGTGTCATAAGGAAACTTTCTCCATGAAAAGTTAAAAGAGGCCATGATGCCATCAGTCTTGAAAGAAACTATCTCTTGATTCAACTTAGGCAACTAAGTTTTCTCTTTGGGGGAAAAATTGTACAAAAGATTAAGGTGGTTCAGTTTCAGAAGATATTAATAAATAAAGTGAATTACTGTATCTAGGATTCTTTTAATTTGAATTCATAGCTGAACCTGAGATGGAAACTGTGATGGTTTTCCCTATTAGAAAATCTCATTAACTTTTTATATTGTTGAACATGGATCTTACTGAACTGCCTACATGGTTGGGAGTTGAGGCACCATTTGGTAGTGGCCCTGGTTTCAGAGTGTGTGTATATATGTTGTAGTCATGAGACTACTAGATACACTACAGCTCATCAATCAATTCGTGTAAATCCACTTGGGAGAGGTCACCCATCAGTCTGAGGTGAGCTATCATCATTTTGTTGCTATCAGGCCAAATTGTGTTGTTGGCACAATCTAGTATCTGGAGGCTGTATCATGATGGGTAGAAACAAGTGCAAACTGAAGTCCAGCAAAGGTATTTTTTTAGAAATAACTTGTTCTTAGTGTGGATTGTAGATGAGGTTGCTCTCCTGCTGAAAGGAGCAAATGTGCAATTTGGGAGTCTTCCTTCTGCAGATGAAAACTGAAGCAAGAAGGGCTTTCATCCAGCTGAGCTAATTACCACTTCTAGTCCTACCTAGACCAGGATACCCAGGCAACACTAACTCATTACCATATTACTATATAATTTGATTACTGTAACAGTGTCTCTGGGGGCAGCCTTGGAAATGATTCAGAAACTACAGTTGCTATCGAACTTAGTAACCTAGATTACAACAAGTAAGAGCTGATCCTCAAACATAGGATCTCTTCTTTGGTTGATGCATTAGTTGCCAATTGGCTTCTAAGTCCATTTCTAACTGCTGGTTTTGACTTATAGAGCATTAAATGCCTTGGCTTCTAGGATATCCTGTCCAGAATCTTTCTAGCCTGTGTGTTCATGAAGGGAAGGGATATTGAGAATTCAAGAGGCATGGGCCTAAAGTCACTCCCTGTTTTTTGCCCATTTTTTTGGAACATGTTCACAGAAGCTCTGCTGGCAATTTTTTTTCTGCATAGGGCAAACTTATTATTTGAACAGGTATGTTGGCATTGTACTATTATTTGGCTGATTGGGCAACCATCTGTATTCTACATATATTGATTTAAATATAATTTTTGTATTGTAAATTTTCAGGGAACTGTTGATCTGGACAATATAAAATTGCAATAAAAATTGAGAGGATTTTTGGTAAAATGATTAAGGGATGGGGAGAGCCACCTTCTAGTCCTACCTTCAGCACAGAAGTCAGCTGAGTGATTTTAGGCCAGTCACTCTCTCTCAGTCCTAGGAAGAAGTAAGGGATATATAGAAAATTGAAATAAATTTCACCAAATAGCTTGGGCTAGTGCTTTAAATTTCAAGATGCTATACAATCCAAGAAAGTCTTATTGAGGAACCCATGACTAAGAAAACCATGGTTAATGCATGAATACAACATATGTGGATACTAAAAACTGACCAGTTTTTTTTTTTGCGGGGTGGGGAAGGAACATAGGTTATCTCTGTTGTTTGTTTCTTGGTAGTTTAGCATGTTTTGTGAGGCCAGTCAACATGGTTTCTAAATCAAAGTTAATGATTTTTAACATGTAGGAACCCAAGTGTGTTTTTAAAGATTTTTATCTCGCTTTTTTATATACAACTCATGGTGGTGAACCTATCAATATTCCTTCCTCCTCCTATTTTCCTCAAAACCACCAACGTGTGAGGAGAGTTGGATTGAGATTCAGTGACTGCCCAAAACCGCTCAGCCGGTTTTTCATGGGTAAGACTGGAATAGAATTCAAGTCTCCTGCTTTCTAGGCCAGCACCTTATTCTTTCAGAGTATAATCTATCGTAGGAGTCAAACGCAGCCCCGATCTTGTATATAATTTTTCAGAAATTCAATATGTTCGAGTCGGGGTTGAGAAAAACAATTCCCTGCTCTTAAAGAGGGGGCAGCCTTAATCTTGGTCACTTCCAGACTCTGAACTTCATTAAGATTTAGTCAAGTCAACCAGCTCGTGAATCCTCTGGGCATACCCAGAAGCGTAAACCGTCAGCAGGTAGCATCCCATTTGAGGTGGGGAGGGCGGGGGGCTGATCCAACGAAGCGACGGACGCCCCCCGAGCCCCAGCCCAACTGTGCGGAGGGATACAAGGCCAGACCTTCCTCGCTAAATAGATCCGGCGGTGACGGCCATTCAGCGAGTGCGTAATCCCGAAGAGGGGCCGAGCGGCATATTTGCTGGAGGCGGCCGAAAGCGCGCAAGCGCTTCATCCCGATTCTAACGGCAGCAGGATCGTAAGTGTTCAAGGAGGCCGTCGCTACTGTCGCGGAGGGAGCAGCGGGGGGAAAGACGGTGGCGCTCCAAAAGAGGGAAGTGGGTGGGATGGGAGGGCTGTGCGCGTCCATGTGCTCACGTTTCGACGCGCGCATTCCGCGTTCCCTGGTGATGAGCGAAGCCGGGCATTTTTCCCCTCCCCTACCAGGCGACAAGCGCTGTTTATCTCGCGAGAGGTTTAGGGAAGACGTTTGTGCGCCTTTTTTTCGCTTAATGCGAAGAAAAAAAATAAATCTGACGAAGGGCGCGTGCGCGAATGTTCTAGCCCCTTTTTATCTCTTCCTTTCGCTCCACCGAATGAGCGCGCGGTCTCCTTTCCTATAGCGGCAGTTGAGCGTTGCTGGCTTCCACCAATCGGAAGGCCCTCGGGGGCGGGACCTCACGCGGCCGCGCGTTCTAGGCCCGCCTCCGCCCCAGGGGGGAGGGCGGTGGCGGAGGAGGCGGGATCTATATCTAGCTCCGCCCTTTTCTTGGCCTCGCCGGCGGCGCGGCTGCTGCGCCTGAGTTTAATCGCGCTCTTCCTCCGTTCCTGTCCGAAGGAGGTAGTCGCGGGCCCCTCGTCGCCTTTTTGCCGGAGAGGCCGGTGGGGAGACATCCGCCGATCGAAAGAGGCGGCGCCGTTGACGTCGCGGCTGGTGTTCGGTGCGGGCGGGCGCCCCCGGCTGTTTCCGGAGGAAGGAGGAAAACGCAGGCGGCGAGCGAGCGGCTCCATCCCCCACCCGCAGGGAGGGAGTGCGGCAGCGGCGGCGCAGACAGGCCCGACGAGGCGGAGGCGAAGGAGGCGCAGTTCGAGTGACCCCCGGCCGCGGCGGCCACCCACCACCACCACCACCCGCACCGCCACGCTCTCCCCGCGCAGAAGGAAGGATGGCGCTGAAACGCATCAACAAGGTGAACGGGGCCCCCGACGCGGCCTCGGCCTGCCGGCTTGGCTGAACCGCCGGGCGGAGGAAGGAGCCGGGAGGGAACAAGGCTGCCCTTCCTTCCTTCCTTTCCGCGGGGCGTCGGGCAGCGGGGCTCGGCCGGGCCCGGTAGGAGCGTTACGGGATTGTTTTATTCCCGGCTGCCCGCAATCGGGCCCTGTTGAGGGGTGGAAGCTGTGGCCTTTGGCACCGTTGGGGCTCAGCGGGGATCGCGAAGGGTCCGGAGCCGATTCGTCCTCCACCGAGTCCGGCCGAGGCGATCGGGCTGCTGGACCTGCCTTGGTTGAAATGACAAAGCCTCCTGTTACCGTAGATCCCCACCCGGGCCTTTAATGGAGGGACCCATGGAAAAGTAAGCCGCACCGCCCTCTGTGTGGTTGTGTGTGTGGTTGTGTGTGTGTGTGTTGTGTATCTGTGTGTGTGGCGTCTGCCTCCCCTCCGTCGTCGGTTTCTCTGCTCTGGCCGGGAACTTCTTTCCCGCATTGTAAGATGGCGGCGGGCTTGCCAGTTCAGGCGCTCCCCGGGATCTCTTTCTCTTTCTCTCTCTTCTTCCTCGCTAGCTTCCAGCAATAACATGACTGACACCCGCCCGCCCGTCTCCCTCCTCGGCCGCCTCCACGGCAGCTGCCGATCGGCCTGGCCGCCATCTCGGCCCCGGAGCCCTTTTTTGTTAAATAGACAACAGCAGCCAAAGAGGTCAAGAAAAGACTCAACGGATAGTTAAGACTGCAGAATGAAGAACCGCAACCTGCCTGCCTTGCATTGTATTATATTATATGTTACAGCCATTCCAATCTATAGGACCGGTATATTGGGCGGGTCAGGAGGGCTGAGAAGTGAACTACACAGCCCTGACAACCTGGACATAAACTCCCTCCAGACGGCGCTATAGGACAAAGAAGTAGACATGCCCCCTCTTGCTGTCACTCTGTTGAACACAATTCTTTTTTATTTATTTTATTTTATGTTATTTTATTGAAAAGACAGTGCCATGTCAGGATAACAATGCAAGTAAAGCAAAACCAGAGCGAGATCAATGATAAATCTTAACATACATGTTAATAACTATAACTGTACTATGTTAACAGTCATTGCAACAATACAACCCAAAAAAGTAAATAAAACTTCAACTAAGTTTCTACTTACATTAGCTTATTTTCAAATTTTTCCATATTATATCCATAGTTTTATACATCTTTGTTCATTCATAAACTTCCCTCTCATTTCTACCTCTTGTCTCTATCCATTCATAACATTTATTCCATGTTCTGTAATAAATCTTTATCTTTAATTTTTAAAGTTAATGTGTCCATTTCTGTACAATCCCAAATTTTCCTAATTATGTCATCCATTGTGCTGAACACAATGAATTCTGAATTGATATGGGCTGAACACAATTCTTGCACTACTGTCTACTGCAGGGGTCTCCAACCTTGGCCACTTTAAGACTTGT
>JANHFM010001379.1:139112-160566 GCA_032468115.1 Grayia smithii | reverse complement strand
GGGGGGGGGAAAGAAACACAATTAAATAACAGCTTTTCCTTTTTCTCTTCCCTTTTCACTCTGTCATTCAGTGTTTCATTGGCAAGCTACAATTATGGGTCCTGTAAGTACTGCAGTTTTATTAACATTCATTCTAAAGTCAGTTATTCAAAAGTTATTCCAGAAACACATTATTATGTACTTATATGTGAGAGGTTTACAGGTTTTGACACGTTTTCATTGGACTACTGTTTTTCTCATTGTACATTCTTTAGACTGTGCTAATATCACGATCTTCGATGTACAATTTTCATGGAAACACTTTTGCCTAAGATTTCAGACAAATTTACTTCTTAAAAACACTTTCAGTAAGATAGTTCCTCTATATAACACTGTACTTGTGAAAAACTATAATGGCTTCTTTTGGGGGATTCATGTGTATCATACTTTTTATTTAAGTCAAGAGTTTATTCCTTATGGCAAGTTTGCATATCATGATAAAATAAAACTGTATTATAGCCTATAAATCAATGTAATATTACAGATGAAACTGATCTGTTGGCTAGATTTAACATTCATGAAACAATATTGATGCTAGCAAAAGAGGTCCATTAATGTCATGGTTGTCTTCTCTACTATGTTGGAACGTGTAGCTACTGTATTTTTCAGAGTATAAGATGCACCTTAGTTTTTGGGGAGGAAAATAAGAAAACAGCTGACTGGCCGGTGGGCCTCCCAGCTGTTCCTAGAGGTAAATTTTAGCAAGAGGTTCGTTGGTTGTGAGCTCTGCGCCTTGCTTTTTTTTCTGCCTTGTTTCAGAAGCTCTTTTTTCTAAAGCTCTGTTTCGGAAACTTTTTTTCTGAAGCTTTGTTTTGGAGACTTTTTTTAGCCTCAGAAACCTCTGTTTGAGATGCTGGGCAGGGCTACGTTCAGAGTATAAGACACACCCAGATTTTCACCCTCTTTTTTGGGGGGAAAAGGTGCATCTTATACCCCTAAAAATACAGTATATTCTTTAAAATTTCCAGGACTATCTATGCAGAAGGAAATGTTGAAGTTAGCCTATCATCATCTGCATCCCATTGTTAATATTGTCAAAGTGTGCTTTTTAAGTGTTAGTACATGAGTCATTTTGCTGCAGGTAGATTTATTTTTAGTTAGCTACTATAGTTCTTCAGTGTCTCCTAAACCGTAGTTCCTACAGAAATTTTTAACTTCTGAATTTTCTTCTTTGTCAGAACGACAGTCCATATCAAGGCGGTGTTTTCTTTCTGACAATTCATTTCCCTACAGACTACCCTTTCAAGCCACCTAAGGTAAATAAAAATGGAAACTTAATTTAAAACATTGAAACTGCACGGATAGGCAACTGTGACCATTGCTAAAACATTTTGGCTTGCCAAAGAGGCAGAAAGAAATAGCTTCTTCAGACCTCTACACTGATTTACCCTTTGGGTTACAGATCTACAGATCTATTCAAATAATTATAGAATTGCTTATATTTGCTTTATGATAGTAGCTGAAGTTACTGAACATGCTTTCAGGCCATTATAATATAGATTAGTGACAAACTTTATAAAGCTAAATACAGATATTTGGACTGGCGTATATAAAATATTGTGGGCTTTTTAAAAACATAATAGCCATTTTTCACTGTTTAGACTCCTGACCCTTCTAGATTCTTTCAGTCTGTCACGTGTAACATCATTGTGAATTTTTCTTACCAGCCTGAGAATAATAAAACATTGTAAAAATAGTTCTGGGTTGATTGAAAAGATACATATTTCCAAATGATAAAAATTATTTTATTTTGATACTTCCCCCAGTACTAAATAGCTCACCCCTGCCCATGTAGTTTCAGGTACCAAATCTAGAGAAAAGTGATGTGATATAGCATGCGTTAGATTTTACACTAACCCTGAATATATTTCTGAAGAAAATGACAGAGTGGTTTTTCTTAATTAGAAAAATAGGGGTTGTATAGAACTGAATTTACATATCTTGTAACTCTTCCACTTGTAGAATTACATTTCAAGCTATGTATATTAAAAATTAGTTTATATGAAGTATAACAAGCAGACGTCTCTTTGATATTGTTAAGCAGAATTATGTATATTCTAAATATTGAGAACTAGCATTTTTAATCTGAAAAGGATCTGAATATTGATTGCAGATTGATCTCAATTTTTTAGGTTGCATTTACAACACGAATTTATCATCCAAATATTAACAGTAATGGCAGCATTTGTCTTGACATTCTAAGGTCACAGTGGTCTCCTGCTTTAACTATTTCTAAAGGTAAGTGCATTTGGATGAATGTTGATATTAGTTGATATTATTGATTTTTTTGTATTTTATTGACAAAAAGCAGCTTGAATATTTAGATTATACAAAATTTGTCATTCTAGGAACAGAATATTCTAGAGAATTCCTGAATCTTGTTTCTTCCCAGATCATGTCATTTCAAGGGCAGGTTAGCAAATTGAAATGATTCAAAGTATTCTGGTTAAAAGAGCTATGTGTTCTGACCTAGGCTTCCCCAGCAGCACGGAGCCGAATCCGAGTCCTGATAAACCCCTTTTATTTAATTTACAGTGAATTCCTCTCCAGCAAAGTCTTTCCCATAGTCTTTCAAAATAGTTCACAATTACCGACCTTTATCAGGCTTGGAAAGTGGCCAGGCCGATATCTTTCAGATGCTGCAACACGTGGCAAGAATTCTGGAATGAACTAATTGTCTCCTGCAAATACCCCTCCCTTTTTGCTCCTCTTTTATTCCCTAAGGGAGTAGCCCTTCATTGTTCACCTGTGGCCTTACTCCCAAGTCGACCTTTGTTCCTTAGCTGTTCCCTTCGTCTGGCAACTCTGAGCATGTGCACACTGGGAACAGGCTCCAGCTGTTCTTCTGCCTCACTGATGTCTGACTCCGAAGGGAGCTGATACCTGTCATAGGGCCCATCTTTGCCACCTTTGCAGAGCACTCGTCAGAGCCTTCCCCAGACTCCAGGGGTGGCCCATGTTCCTCCCCAACCTCCTCACTGTCCGAATCTGCTGCCCGATCTGCTGCCCGATCAACTTAGCGGCCACAACACTAAGTTTTGGGTTTGGAACACGCATGGAATTACCCTGCTTCTTTTGAAGAATTTATTTCTGTAATTCTGAATTGCCCCTGGAATATGGTTTGAAAGGATTGTTTTTGAATTTTCCAGAATGATCTTTTCCTACATTGACAAATTTTGCACAGTCCTAGTATTTATGTACTAGAATTTGTCTTATTTTCCTTTCTACGTTAGCATTGATATTTGACTGTTACTTTGAAGCAACTACCCACCAGTACTTTTCCCAGCCATGCAGTTGTCCCACTGATTTCTCTCCATTTTTTCAGAAAAAGATCCCAAAAATATTATAGGAATAATAGGAATAGAGTTATACGAACAAAGTGGAATTCAATTCAAGATATTTAGCTTCAGTTGATGCTTGAACTGTGCAGTCACATGGTGAGGCTATTGTGCTTTTTGTAGTTTCACTTCCCTAGCACATCATTGTTGTTATTATTAGTTTTATACAATTGTTCCATGTTCTCACTGATGTTAAAAACTGCCAGTCCCTGTTGAAACGGAACCAGATCTCTCTAAGGGTTAAGGCTCGGTCAGTAAAAAGAAGCTGAGTGGCTTCTTGCAAAGCAATTAATTTTATTTTTTACATCTACACGACTTTAACATTACCAAGAAGCCAAATAATCTTGATTTGGCACACAGAGCAATGAGCCCTAGGAATTCAAACTCAAACAATTTGGTTTATCAAAATATTCAGAATAGTATGGTGCAGGGTTACATAGGGATATGGCCGGACAAACTAAGTATAAAGTTTCTGGTGACCAAGTTAAGCTTTTTTTTTTCTCAATCAGAGACAATCTTTCTGAAGTAAAATAAATTGGACTGTTTGTTCTATTTGCACATGCACAAATAAATAACTTGTTCTTTGAACTATTTACAATTTTTATATGCTCTTTTCTATTTGTTTCAGTTCTCTTATCCATTTGTTCACTGTTATGTGATCCAAATCCAGATGATCCCCTAGTGCCAGAGATTGCGCGCATTTATAAAACAGACAGAGACAAGTAAGTATAACTTTGGGTTTTTTTCGGGAAAAATGATATAGTAGTGAAACAGTTGAGTAATTGTTGCTATTTAAAACAATTGCGTAAAGTATTTGTGTTTTTTTAATCTAGAAGGCTTCAATAGCAAGCTAGAATAGAATTTTTACACTATACAAAATTACTTTCAAGTTTCAAATTGCTATGGACAATTTATAAAAGAACACTCTGGTAATAGTTTTGAGTTGGGTGGAACCAAAGTTGTGCACTACTTTGATAATTTCAATATTTCTGTTTCAAAGTAAACTAGTTACATCAAAATTATCTATTAGTAGTTCTGCTTTGTGTTTGCAATTAAATCTGCCCAGATAAATTTAATAGGGCTGTATTGGCTTGTCTTTGTTACTAAATATACTTATCTAATTAGGTACAATAGGTTAGCAAGAGAGTGGACAGAGAAATACGCTATGCTGTAGGGTAAGACTGCACTTCATGGTGCATTAATGCTGTGGGAACTTCAGCACTTGAGTGCAGCATGCTTAAGGCACTGGATTAACTAACAAAAGATTGTTCAAGTTACTGAAAATACAAAGTTTTAACTGCTTGATTTGTATTCAGCGTGGGAAGTCTATCTGCATGACTAGATGAGTATAGTCAAATATTTAAAAGTTTTGTAGATATTTCTTGGTTCTGGAAAAATATACTTAGCTGGTGTTTTGGGTCCTATTTAGCACAAATGTGACTCTATTTATAACTTAAATTATTTAGCAGATTAAATTCAGAAGTAAAAAAGCCTATAGGCATGTATAGGTAGACACTAACATAATAATGGAGCATGTAAATTAGCACTGACTTGATTTCAGTGGATTTCTGCACAGTTCTCTCACAATCCCTGCTTATGCGAGAGGCTGGCTATATTTAGTATGTAAGGGTTTGTTTGTGATGTTTGTGTGAAGTTTTGCTAGAAAAAATATCCACTTATACTTGCATATTATGTGATTTCTAATATGCAATATTGTGTACTTTTATATACTATATCAAAATTGGCAAGTGTGCTTTGTCCAGAATCCACTGCAAAACTTTTAAAATAGTGGCAAAAATATTATGTTGATGGTTCATACACTCTTATTAATGCTATCCAAATGACCAAGTGAATGCTGGAGTGGATACCAATTAGTAGAATTGTTTTGAATCATAGGAAATTATAGGGATACTGCACATTAAGAATTCTGATTTCCTGGTTTTTATATTCTCTTTAAAACTTTTAATCAAATAAATTGAGTAATCTCATTCCAAAAAGCGAGACATAAAATTTGTCTTGCTTTTTGGAATGAATTACTCAATTTATCCTAAAATGTTGAATAAAAATATTATGTACTAAGAAAGCTAAGTAGATTTTAGTTAATTTTTTAAAAAGTTGAAATTATTGAAAATTTTAAAGAGAATATGGTTTTTTTACATGACCACTTGGTAAAACTTCCCTTCACATTGTTCACATTTCCAGAAAGCCAAGTAGATTTTCTTCATTGGTAACCATTTTCAGAATGAAAATTATTGACTTACATATTGCTTCTGTTTTAGAAACTATTTTTTTCCAGATTTCAATAGAATACATTAAATATTTTATAAAGTTAATATAAGTGATTATGTTCAGGAATTACTGCAAAAACTATGTAATATCAGATCAAACCTTTATTATAGTCAAAGGCCAGCACAGAACTTCATGTTACATTTTTATTGCTGGTTCTGGTTTTTCTGATATGTATGTATATCTATATATAAAATATAATATTTTTAAAAAATTTAAACTTTTTAAAAAGCATTTTTCCCCTTTTCCAGGTACAACAGAATATCTCGGGAATGGACTCAGAAGTATGCCATGTGATGCTACCTTAAGTCAGAATAACCTGCATTATAGCTGGAATAAACTTTAAATTACTGTTCTTTTTTGATTTTCTTATCCGGCTGCTCCCCTATCAGACCTCATCTTTTTTTTTTTTAAATTTACCTCTATCCATTCATGCACATGCTCATCTGAGAAGACTTTAGCTCTTCCAGCTTTGGACAATAACTGCTTTTTAGAATTTGTAAAGTAGTTATACAAGAACAATTGCCCAAGATTCAGAATTCTTTAAATGGAGCATGTGTGTTGTGGCCAATGTCTTCACTCTAACTTGGTTATGAGATTGAAATCATTCCTCACTGCTCTAACAGTTCTTCTGAAGATATCACCCAAAGGGAGGGGAGATGGATGTTCAGTTTGCTCACATCACAGGAAATAGCATTGCTGTAGCATCATCCATCTTGTTTTAAAACCTTCCAGTGTTAGAGGCTGAGGTTTCATGACATACTTGTGCTCATAACTGGTATGGCTGGAGAATTGGTACAGAACTTGTAGCATCATCAGAACAGAACACGTGATGTATCTTATGCATGTCAATAAAGGAATGACCAGTTCTTGTTCTACAGAGAATGGAGATTGGAAGTCCAACATCCCTTGTATTCCAAAATAGGGTCTCGGAACATTTTTGTAATTCTCATTTAAATTTTGTTAGGATGCTTGGAGCTATTAGTTAATCTATCTTCCACAGCAGTTTAATATAGCACTGAATAAATGATGCAAGTTGTCAATGGATGAATGATCAACTAATAGCTCTCCTAGTAATTGATTTTATTTTCTTCAATAAAGTTACATAAACCAATGAGTTAGCTGCCTGAATTAATCAGTATGGGAAACAAAGTCTTTTGTAAAAGCAAAGGTGGTTTTTGTATATACTTGTTGGGATTTGCCTCATTGTTTGACATCAAATAATGATGTGAAGTTAGTAGAGTGAACCTTTTGCCATGTTCAGTTATAATACTCGGTCTGTGTTCAGGTTGACACATTGATCAGCCCTGGAATATGCAGAATTAATAAGCTAACCTAGTAGTGTAGACTTTAGTGAGCTACACAAGGTCCTGGGAACCAAGTTTTCAATTACAGACTTGGAATCCAGCTGATATATGTACAGGTGTGTTGTGGAGACTTCACCAAATGCACCCAGCTTGCTAACTGAGAAGCATTTCTTCGCCTTGTATACTTGACAGCTGAAAGATCTTTTTGTGGGCATAAAGAGGCAAAATTGCAAAATAAAGTACTGTTTTGATGTGGGAATTGTCATGAGGTTGTGTTGAAGTGACTTTTCAATGTGGGATGTTTGCTGTCCAAAGGATTATCATGCTACCACCTATATTAACAAACATTTTTGCTGCAAGGGTCACTATTTCAGGGTGACTAAAAATTAATAAAGTCATTGCTACAGTGTTTTCTGTTTTAAGAAGCACTGATTTGTGCCACTAATTCTTGTTTGATAATTATGGATTTTATCCTTTCTGCATCATAATTTTGTCTCCATCCAGGTCTACAGTTCAGTATTTGCTAGTCCTGTGCTATGAGTGTGTGCTTCTGCCACTTCTACTTCCATCTTTAGCACTGCTGTGTGCATCCTAATGTTTTTTCCTCAACATAATTTTGGAAATATCATTGTAAAATAAATGTAGACTATACATTTCATGAAAGGGGAACAGGTTTGGCCATGATTTGTTTCAACTTTTTTTTTTTTTAAATCACATTCTGTGGTGAATTCAGTTTTGTCAGTGTGGTACACCGAGTTCCACCCAAGTGCTTTGGATGTATTACGATGTAAGTAAAAACAATTTTACAGGGTGAGGAAAGATTACTTGAAGAATCAGGGCCAACAATTAAAATATGGCTCCTTTGTTAAGTTTGCAATAAATTCCTTAATTATAGGAAACATGGCATTTTTACTAAAATGTTGCTAAGGCAGCCTTCTTCAACTTGGTGCCCCTTAGATATGTTGAGATTATAGCTTCCAACGTATCTGGAAAGCCTATTTCTATTGCCTTCAGATGATGTAACTTACATTTTATAATCTCATATACAAGCTGACTTCTAATATAACACTGATTGCTTATTATATAATGTGTGCACAACTTTGATAGAAAAAACATTTCACAGTTCAACACTGATTGCTTGCTAGCTTAAACATATAAGTCTTGATTGTCATGTAGTTGTAATTACAGAAGAATCTTTGCCTTTCCTGAAGCATTTTAAATTCTATGGCATGTTATATAAGCCTCTTTTCCCCTCCTCACATGCTTGACAAAATAACAAAACTCATTGGTTGAATAAACAATATTAATAGGTTAGAGTTGGTTATTCTGCTGTATAGTCTTACTCGTAAAGACCAGGAACGTGCTGGATTAGATTTTCTGTATAAATGCCTATTTCAGAAACCACTGCTTTCCTACACTCAGTTTATAATTCCAAGACCTTTGTACTGCTTAACATCTATGTTTGAATAAGTTTCAACAACTTACTTAGCCTTGGAAAACAAATTGATTTGGTTCTATTTGATTCTATCCTATTGGAGTGTTTAATAAATATAAAGAGTGTCATGACATCTACTTTGAATCATTGACCAATGCTTGGAGGATGACAAAATAAGACTGCTATCCCCAGATAATTTTGCCTATCAGTGCAGTAGTGATCTCAGGTATGTTGAGCAGGTCATGTAGATGTAGTTCTTTCTGCAATACATCAAATGAGGTATCTGGCTTTTTGGCATGGCCCTAATCAGTCTTGGAATCGTTATATTCCTAGTGTATATGTCAACCAGGAAAGCAAAATAGAATTCCACTTCACAGTGCAAATACAGATAATCCTTATTTAACAACCACAATTGGCATTGGCAATTGGCTGTTGAGCAAAGCAGTCATCAAATGAATAAAGTGTGCTTCAGGATCCCTGAATACCAAATTTTTCTTTGTTTTATACAGGTTGTCATAGGGATTGGTCATAAAGTTACTTTTTCATTATAGTCAGAACAGAACAAGGTAGTTACTAAATAAGAACTACTGATATTTTATTTTTTTCTAGATGTTATGAGCTGAAAATAGAGTGAATCTTGGTCTTGAACTCTTTCTCACAACCTGATGTTGGAATATAGTTGGTTTGTGTGATCTTAACGCTCACATATACACGCACACCAGGTGTTGTTAGCAGTAATAATACATTGGATTTTTAACTAACTTCATACTCTCATTTAAGACATTAGTATAGGTCTTAATTCAACTCATGCATTCCTTGCTCTCCTATTTCCTAGAAATAACTTGGCAGAGTCAACTTTCTTTTTATAGATGAGGCTAAATTATCTTCAGGGCCATGTTACATGCTTAAGTAGTTTTCAATAACTAAAAGAGAACAGCCTTTCTGTTTACAATATAATACAGTACTGGTTTGACTAGTTTTGTGGTTTTATTGACTAACCTGTTAAGTGGCTCCAGAGCATTTTTTAGTGGTTGATCACTCACGCATTAGACCTGAGCTGTATGTATGTAGCACTTCTGCAACTGTTCAGGTTTTCTACTGATCAGAGAAGTTGCCTTGCTGTGAAGAAACTGGTGCCGAGTTTTCGTTATATCCTTGTGCTATTTAGTTAATGTTGGAGTATTGAAAATTACAGGTTTATGATAAAAGTGACTACTGACCGTGCCATTAGGCCTATAAACCATCTTAGGGCAGGTCTGAACTATTGAGAATAGAGGACATGCAAAATACATTCTGAAATTGTCCTTGATTTTCTCAAGCTGAAGCATGATTGAAGCATATAATGTGGGATGTTCTGAAAGCAACGTCCAGACATGATTTGCCTTTCATTAAATGTCCACATTGCTTTTTTGGAATATTCAGACCTGTTAAGTCTGGATAACTGCATCTGAGAAACTGAAAAGTACTCACTCCAAATTGGGTGTTGCTAAATCAGTTGCCAGCAGCCTTGGCTACTGTGATCTGTAGGAAGGGACATTGGCATTTGTATAGCTGATTTCAAGTATCCTACTGCTCTTCTGTGTAACTGCACTAGGCAAGGAAGTTGCTAAATGTAATCAAGATAGAACCCAATTTAAGAATACTTGGATCAGTCATTCCATCCATGGAATTAAACTTTAGGCTTGTTTTAGAGCCTCAAGTGGAAAGAACAGTGGTATTTTAGCCTAATTAGAGTTAGAAAAATATTTCTTTGAAATGTAAAATTAAACTTGATTTTTTTCAAATTATGCTTCCAACAGTTTTTTTTTAATACCACTAATACTGCAAAATGATGTGGCTAAAGTTCTCTGTAAAACCCAACGTGGCACAAGTTGGAGTGGCTTGATTTCTTTTCCAAAGAATAGCCATCCCACTCATTCTAATAGGGTGGGCAGTCTTGGGGTTCCTCCCTGTGCCACCAAGTGGGACCCAGAAGGGCTGCCATTTAGATAAAAGTGCCTGCCTCTCAGAATAATTCCACATGTCCAATGCTTCATTGGTCATGACCCTGCCAGCCTTTAGAAAAAAAATGCAGTCCCACCCACCTCAAGATTTGTCTGAGGTGATCAATGTCCCCACAAGAAGAATGTGTGAATATAACCTAGTTTGCCTATTATTCTCTTCCCTTCCTCCCTCCCTCTCTCCCCCTCTCTCTAAATATGAAGGCTAAATGGAAAACAATATTATAATGTGTGGTTATTATTTTTTGCTGGCTGTGGAAATTACACAAATGGTTCACAGGAGATGCATGTTTTGACCTAGGCATCTGACCTAGAACCACTTCTGGTTGACAAACAGATTTGGGAGATTTACTCAGAAAATTAAAAAGCTATACTGCTGTGAACAATATTTTCACCCAGGGCTCTTCAAATTTCTGGAAAGAATGATTTGGACCATGTACTTTTCAATCAAGTTGTGACATGAGAAGATACATACATGTGGTTAATCTAAATCATTATGGGTTACTTTCCCCCAATTATACAGAATGTACCAAAAGACAGTCCCCAATAGACTACTTGCATTAAATGCTCCAATTGGTGATTTTCTTCTCAACACTTATTTTCTTGGAATATTCCTATCGGTAAATACATTTAATATGAGGAAAAAAGCTGTTGTGATTGGTCTATGGGGGCTGAGTTTTGGTACGCTATATATATCTAAATTGTATGAAATCAATTTATAGTACTCTAAAAAAGACATGTACTTAATGGGTTTTTTGTTAGTTTTGGTTTGGTCCATTCTAATCAAGGACAGAATATTAGCTGGCCTGTGTGTTTATAAAAGTTCTCTGACAGCCATAAGCTATGGGTGGAACCTGGCAGGGCAGTCACATTCAATTACATGAGTATTTAGGATGTGTTGAAATTTTCTATCCTGAGTACTTTGCAAATTTAACAAAAAGTATTAGATAATTGGGATACTAATAATTAGAATTGCAACACAAAAAGAAACTGGAATTTTGTGCTGAGAAAAATATGAAAAACTACCAAGATAATCATGCTATAAATCTAGAGACATTTTTTTTTGTCCTGCAGATTTTAATTTTTCACTTCTTCATAAAAAAAACTTTTTTCAGAAATAGCCCAAGTCACTTCCTGTTTTAATAGCCACAAAATCTATAACTAGTTGTGTTAGCTTTGTTTTTCCATTAAAAGCACTACAAAGTGTTGGTAGGTATGTGCTCTTTTGGTGCTTTTTTCTAGATTATTGCCATTGAAATTAAATGGAACCTTGATAATTATTGGTTTTAAAGATTATGGAAGGATTATACAGATTTTCATGGGAATTCTGAAGCATGAAAACACAATTCTGATTTTATACAAAAAGGAAAATCTTTTGACTTGAACATGAACAGTCCATCAAAGCAACTTCTTAAAATTTCAGAAATGCTGTAATTGCAGGAATAAATTTCACTATTTAAGACAGTGTTATTTCATACATGTATGAAGACTGACAGATAAAACAGTATTAGTTTACTAAATATGACATTCCTTAAATATGACCTTAATGGTATTTCAGATCATTTTACTATATAAATAAAATGAGAGAAACTCTTTAAAAATCCATGTTATTAAATAAATAAGAGTTACAAAAATTAAAGTTTGTAAAACACAGTCCTGGGCTATAAGTCATTTAAAAGAACTATAAATACAAATGTACTGAGCACCAAACAGATAGCAATAGCACTTAGACTTATATACCGCTTTACAGCCCTCTAAGCAGTTTACAGAGTCCGCATATTGCCCCCAACAATTTGGGTCCTCATTTTACCCACCTCAGAAAGATGGAAGCTGGGTCAACCTTGAGCCTGGTGGGATTTGAACTGCCAAATTGCAGGCAGCCAGCAGAAGTAGCCTGCAGTATTACACTCACTGCAGTTGAGGCTCATCATAGGGTGTATGTAATGACTCGAGCTTCTGTATAACAAGCACCATTCCCAAAAAAGCCTCTGATAGCTACTTCCTATCCAATTGGCTAGGAGCATTCAAAAGTAAGCCTTCTAAAGATCTTGAAACTTTGATCATACAGATTAGACAGAAGAAATAGGGTATGTTTGTGATCATGTTCCACCCTTGGTAAATTTGCTTTCTGGTTTAAGAAATGAATTGTTAAAGTTTCTTTGTCTTCATAGTGCCTGGCAAGAAGAGTTGAGATATTTTTTTCTGTATTTCAGATAATTTCTTGCAAAAAAAAATGAGTAGATATGCTTAAGAGAATAAAGTACTTCCCACACTGCACATGATTTTAATCATGATTTGCTAAATCATGATTAGCTTCAGTGGCTGAACCAACAATCACTAAACTACAGATATAGTGGCTGGATTAATACACTATGCATAATGGTGTATTAGCATAATGTCAATATGCAGTTTAAGATGTCTACAGTGAATTTATCCTCCAACATTTATGGAGGGATAGCTAACTGGGGAAACTGGGCTTTGAACTAGCTACTGTATTGTGCCACCAATTCAGCCAAACCCAGATTATTTGCAGTTGCGTTTCCTTGGAGTCCTTGTTTTAAGAAACTACTGGTATACAAAGACAAGTTGGGTGAAGCAGAATGTGCTCTGTCATAATAGAATAAATATTATTAGGACTTGCTAAAACTCATATCCATGGTTCTGCTATGATTTCACTCAAAGTCTTAAGCAGCAAACCTTTGAACTGCTACTGTGTTGAATGGGTACGTTTTCAGCAGCTTGCTTTATCACACATCTTGAACTGAACAAGTTTGGCTCTGTTCACCTATTGCAAATGGTGAAGAGAGTTGGACCCTTAACATACGTCCACATAAACAGGTTACCTTAATTTTCACTTTATATGTTTACTGATAAACGACAAGAAGCAAGCAGAAGCTTAAAGTGCCTTAAAGAAAAAGGCAGACTTTACTGCTTTTCATATAATTTTGCAAAAATATTTGCAAAAATTATGTATTCTAATGTCCAACAGACATCATTAAGTATTGTACCTTTCAATCACACTTGGCCAATAAAGAATTCTATTCTATTCTATTCTATTCTATTCTATTCTATTCTATTCTACATGATTTCGGTTGGAACCTTTTGAGCACAAGCTACCTAGTATTAGATATTATAAAAACCTGTTGCATGTTTTCATGGACTCTGATTTGTCTATATCAATATAAATAATAGCAAATGACTTCAATGTTAGTTTTTCCCTATAAACTAATGCAACAAAAACGTAAACTACAACAGCGAAACAAACATGTTAGAAGTACAGAAACAAAAACTAGAAGGATAGTCTTTTGACTGGCAGGCAAAATACTAAATAAATATAATAGAGGACAATATAAAGCCTATTCAATGCTTCCAGTTAAAAATGAGTAATTGTTAGAAATAAAGAATGAAAAGAGCAAAGTACCATGTAGTCCATGCTGTTTATCCCTAAAGAGCCTCGTGCTTCCTGGGATGATAACAGTACTAATGTTTTCAGAACTAATATTTGGTGATACTTCATCTCTAAACACTGAGATTTTATGTATAGTAATCTAACCATTGAATTCCTATGTCCTATATATTTGTTGAACCCCAAATTATCTAACCATCATCAAGCCCTTTTGTAGTCAATTAACAACATCTTGTCTTTTGGGAAGATTTTCCTGAATCAGATACCCTCCCCCCCCCCGCCCCCAAGGACCTCCTACTAGAATCTTAGGGTACAACTTTCACGAACAAGACCCTCATTGAAGCTACCAGAATTTTCGGCAGCATAAAAAGTCATAATGTGAATTCTGTAAGTTGGGAGACTATGGGGGAGAGCTGCTGACCAGCGGAATGAAGAGCTGGCGAGTTGACAAGCTGTTAATAGTTCTCTGGACAGAGAGGATCTGAGATCGCCCACAAGTGCTCCTTACAGTTGTTCCTTTGGGAGACAAGGGAATAGATATTTTGATGTACTCACAGAGCCTTTAAAGACATTGAGTTTGCTACTTCTTTTTCTAACCCCATTCAGAAATTGCTTGTTAACTGCTTTTCAGTTATTGGAGAAATACGGATTGACAAGTTTGACAGCTCCAGATAATTTTCTTTCAATCCTTAGCCAAAAAAAGATTTAAATACAAGTTTAAGGATTTAAAAAAAACTGGAATTAGAAGCAGAAACGTGATTAAAACTGATTTTAAAAAGCTACAAATTGTACTAAGGGTCCTGATAAATTTGAAATAAGATTCTGGAATTAATTACAGGAATACTTCCAGGGGAAATACTTTACTTTTGATTTTTTTTTTAAAAAAATAACATTATGGGATGGTTCTTTGAAGCTTGGATAATAGTGGGAACCAGAAGGTACTAAAGATTACAACTAAAGGGGAAGGACATACTGGAGAATGGAGCAAAATATTTTAACATTTGACATGATGAAGGATATTTTTGAACAATTAATCAGAAGTTAAAATAATGTTTGCCTCTATAAATAAACTTTATTTATGGAAGAAGAACAAATGTTGCCATATGACTGAAAGGATTTAAAAAGGACAAGTTACAAGAATCATATGGAAAGAGATACTACGCTGAACATACAAAAAAACAAAACAACAGCCAATGTCTTAATAATTAAAAGGGATGTACAAATAACAAACCAAGAGAATGACCTGAAAATTTTTCCTAAATTGGATATACAAAAAGCTTGTAAAGCTTTGAAGAATTTTGTGTGAAAGGCACAGAAAGAATCAAATTTTAGGACATTATTTGAAGGGGCTGAAAATCAAGATTGTTGAAGGTGTTCTTTTCTGCAACTTTATATTGTTCTTATTGTTCTTTGTATTGGTTTTTTATAATTAATAGTTGTAATTTTTAATAAAATTACTATTTAAAAGAATTCAGTAAGTTGCTGTTCCAATATGCCTAATTATGGGATCTGGATAACAAATACATGGTCTATGTATTTTGGAAGTTCAGCAAACTATATATTTTAATAATTTATTTTGTGCTGTTGCAGTAAAACAGGTTAACTATTAAATTAATAGTTGAAAGAATAATATAAATTATTGAAAATGTATTTTAAAAGCTAATGCCCTTGAAGAGCACATGGAGACTTCAACTGGTCCAGAATGCGGCCACGCAAGTGGTCATGGGGGTATCTTGATACTCCCATGTTACACCGCTCTTGCGCGAGCTGCACTGGCTCCCGGTTGCCCTCCGTGTGCACTTCAAAGTGCTGGTTTTAACCTATAAATCCCTACATGGCTTAGGCCCAGGGTACTTGCAGGACCACCTGCTGCCGCAAGCATCCTCCCAGCACCCGGTGTGCTCTCATAGGGTCGGTCTCCTCAGGGTGTCCACAGCCAGACAGTGTCGGCTGGCGGGACCCAGGGGGAGAGCCTTCTCTGTGGGAGTGCTGACACTGTGGAACGATTTACCCACGGAACTTCGGACTGCCTCAGACCTTCACTCCTTCCGCCACGATCTGAAGACCTGGCTTTTCCACCAAGCAGGCTGTGGTTGACCACTTTTAAATTATTTTATATTTTAACTACTAAATTTTAATTCGTTATTACTATTGCCCCTTTTAATTTTTATACCGTTTTGTTAGTTGGCTGTTGATTTTGTACTTGTTTTTTATGTTTTTTATATTCTGTATGTTTTATTGTAAGCCGCCCTGAGTCCTTCGGGAAAAGGGTGGCATAGAAATTAGAATAAAATAAAATAAATAAATAAAATAATCTATAATGGAATCAGATGGATGATACTCTCTTAAATCAACAACATTAGATATTAAAGGGTGGAAAGAAGTCAATGATGTTTTTAAAAAATAACTCACATGACCTGTAGGTCATTATGACATTTTAAAAATGTATTAGCTAAGACAGGGGTGTCTAACTCGATTTCATAGAGGGCCACATCAGGGTTGTGTTTGACTTTGGCGGGCCAGGGTTGGTGTGGCCAGGGTGGGCATGGCCAGCTTGATGTCACTCATGTTGGGGGCGCCTGTGGTGGCCCAAGTACTCTGCCAGCGAAAACGGGCTCCCGAGTTTCGTTTTCAGCTGTGATGACCTCCTGCAACCTTCTACCAGCAAAAATGGAGGTCCGTTTTCACTGGCAGAGACACTGTGGGCTGGTCCTTTGCTGTTTCCAGGGTGGGCCCATGGGCTGATCGAAGCACCCCGTGGGCCGGATTCTTTCCCCGGGCTTTGAGTTTGACACCCCTGAGCTAAGAGATATAAATGATAAATGTTATTCTTTCCTGTACTAGATTATCAAATTTGGTCATCTTAATATGCCATTTCTCTTCTGTGGGGGAGGCAGAACTGGATTTAGTTTATGAATTGCATCTGGTCTTTCCATCCACCTGGGCAGATTCCATGATATCAGGGGATGGTCTTACATAAAATGAGCAGCAGCATTCTTTATTTATGTGGAAGATAAAAAAACAATGCTGCTCATTCAGGTCCCTGTTTTACACTATCCTAGTACAGGAAAACAATGGGATGCTTTGTTTTACATTATTTGATGTTTTGCTATCCTGTGATTGGCATTTAAGAAAACAAACTCCAGTTACACCCTCCTTGATGTAACTACGCTGTTCAACATGGCAATAGGCTACCATAAAAAATATGCCTGACTGCTCAAACTTTCTGTGCCTCTACAGCTAGCTTACTCTCTCTCTGTCTCTCCTTTCTCTCTCTGTTTCCGATGATGCCCCAAACCTTATGTCCTACATTAGTGATGGTGAACCTTTTGGGTTTGGCATGTCAAAAATGACATGACTCTGCTGGCCAATGACCCATGTAGGCCACCCTAAATAGCAGCACTCAACAGCATCAAGCCTGGGCCCTTGACTTCAGTCCTAGTGCCACTCAAAAAGGTTGCCTCACATCATTCCCTAAGGCGTGACTATCCCCAAGGCCCAGCCACTCCCCAAATTAGCCACACATTGCTTGCTTTCTTTCACTTGCCAGGCCTCTGTGGCCTACTTGAGGCTACTTCAGGTCACACAAGGCCTTCATTCTTGAAGTAGCTTTTGAAGATGCTCTTTTGCAGCCTCTGCAACTTGCAAAAATTGTATAAAAGCACTTCCCATTCTTGGGTGATTTCCAGAGACTCTGGAGGCCATGTTAATGCACAACTCTTTTGTGTAATTTCCATACTTTAAAAAATAGTTGTTTTTCAGAACACTAGCATGCCCCCTAAAATGTGGCATGTAACCTTTGATGCATGTGTCATAAGTCTCACCATCACTCTCTTAGAAAATGTGATTATTTAATATACTGTAAGAATTTCTTGTTTTTTCTTGGAACTGAGTGACATATCACTATTAGCCTTCTGGAAATAATTAAGTTATATTTGTGGGATTGCCTATGTTCTCTGTTCAACTAAATAAACATATTTTAGACATTCAGATTTTAATCTGTTTATCTAATGCATGCTGGAAAACCAGAAGACATGGGCTGTGCAATCGTATTTCAAATCCACTCAAAGTTGTAAACATGGAATTCAATCACAAAGAACGAATAGAATAGAATAGAATAGAATAGCAGAGATGGAAGGGACCTTGGAGGTCTTCTAGTCCAACCCCTGCTCAGGCAGGAAACCCTACACCACTTCAGACAACTTCCAGTGTTGGAGCATTCACAACTTCTGGAGGCAAGTTGTTCCACTGATTAATTGTTCTGACTGTCACGAAATTTCTCCTTAGTTCCGGTTGCTTCTCTCCTTGATTAGTTTCCACCCATTGCTTCTTCTCATGCCCTCAGGTGCTTTGGAGAATAGCTTGACTCTCTCTTCCCCTGCCATGCCCACCAAGCCACACCCACAGAACCGGTAGTAACAAAATTTAGATTTCACCCCTGTCTCAACATCTTTTTTACATTGTGGCAACCAAAACTGAATGCAGTATTACAAGTGTGGCCTTACCAAGGCATTATAAAGTGGTATTAACACTTCACGTGATCTTGATTCTATCCCTCTGTTTATGTAGCCTAGAACTGTGTTGGCTTTTTTAAGCAGCTGCAGCACACAGCTGGCTCATATTTAAGTGATTGTCCACTATGAGTCCAAGACCCCTCTCAGTTACTATTTGTTATTTTGTCCACTATGAGTCCAAGACCCCTCTCAGTTACTATTTGTTATTTTAATAGGTTAATTATTATTTAACCTATTAAAGTCCAAGCAAGCCAATACTTGCCTTTTCCCCGAGAAATGAGAGTCTTTTTGATTTGAAGCTGCATTGAAATTAGCAAGAACTTACAAATTAGTGGCAAATGTTTCATAATGATTAGTTAATGCTGGAAAATAATACTGAAGGGGATCAGGTTAACACAATCTTTGCAGATGGGTTCAAGAAAGTTTCATTGACTCCAATGGAACTAAGGGCCATTTTTTATTTAGCACTTGCCAAGAATGCATGGATGGAGAGAAAAAAGGGCTATGTATCTTATACCTGCCTCTGATATCCTCACCTCTTTAGGCTGCACTTTTACTGATTACTGATCAGCAAATGTTTATCTTATCTCTCTTCTTACATCTGAAGCAGGATTAGACGATTAAAAAGTGAGATCATACTTACTGGCTTTCCTAGGTTCATCGGCTGGAGAAAGCAGAACTCGTTTCACTTTCACCACTTTCCACTCTTCACTTTGATCGTCCCTGTTGTTAATCCCAGAATCCATCCCATCAGAAACAGGCCACGGAGAGCCTCCTTTCTCATTGGACAACCTCCTGTTGTCATTGCTTTTGCGGGGAAGGACATTCCCATTGGCTCTCCAAGGTTCCTTCTGGAGGTTTTCTCTGGCTGACTTTTTCCTTTCCTGCTCTCCATGGCTACTATCATTTCCCGTTCCTTGCAGCCTTGCCAAATAGCTTTTGCCTTCTGCAGGGTCAGCCTTGGAGTTTTTAATAATGTGAGGATTTGGGTCAACTCTGCTGGGGCCTGCATGGTTGGACTGAGATTGGAGACAAGGTGGTCGTAGAGTTGTTTTTAGCATTTTGCCTCTTATTGGGTAATATTCAGTGCTTGGCAGAGCTATTCTTCATCAGAAGTTCTCTTTCAACTCTTCTTGGGTATTGCCTAGGAAGGCAGAAAAGCAAATTATATCCTTCAATCCAATAAGCCTTTCACAAGCCTGACCACAAAGCATTTCTTAAATGCAGGGACAGAGTAAAATGGCACCAAGAACACAGGATGCATTTCTTCTTTAAAAAGGGAATTGTGGAATTAAAGTGATGGAAAACAGACTTATTTCTCTTTCATTCCTTTGCAGCATTTAAATTGTTTGGAGGAACAAAGGAGAGATTCTGATAGGACTTTTCTTGTCATATTTAGGTACAAGATAGTTTCCAAATAAATACATTTTATAAGAAACAACATTTTTTTAATACTGTTTAATACACACCCACATTATTCACTCCTGTCTTATTAATAACAAAAGATGTGTCTTCATTATTTTACATAGTTATTCAATCTATGAAGTTCAAGTAATATCTTAATATGTGATATGCATATGTAATATGCATTAAGTAAATTTTTGCTGATTTTCCTTTTTCACATCCATTCCTACCTCCATAGCCCTAAAGAACAATAGGGCTTAAATTAAGCATGGTTGATTGTTCTCAATGAAACTAAATCCTTACTAAAATAATCTCAATCCATTCAGATGGTTGAAATCAGTATCAACTTTTTAGTAGCAGAAATCACCCATAGTTCCATTTGCGAGTTATGAAATTTGCATATCTTTTACTGTACTGCAGTGTTTTCCATCTTCCAGATGGAAGCTATTTCAGTAAAGCTAAAGCATGACTAATTTAGTCTCAATCTAAGCCATTACATATAATATACACACACATTCGTTTCACAATAACTGATTAAAAAAAAAGGATTTGAAGATTTGGTATCTCAGATTTGTCATAGTTATAGAAGCTTAGAATATTATGTCTAATGTTTCTATAATCAGCTAGGTTAGTACTTTCTCAGTGGTAACATTTAGCTTGTTACATTCCAACTACTTCAGGATTTAGTGTAGAAGAATAGCAATGTAAGAATGGACTGCATATATGACTTTTCAATTTTTCCATTGAGGACAGAGGTGAGGGAGAAGCCTATCCATATGCCTGAAACAGTATTGATTATATTCTGTCTATGGAGTTTGGTGAATGTTACAGGAAATACTCTGGATTTTTTATTGTGTCCACCAAAAGACAAAAGGGAAGAACATTCAGATGTTCATGTTAAGGTTATGTTTTAACTAAAGCCTGCTCGCTCTCTTGCAAAATAGCTACACTATACATGTAGTAAGACTTTGTTAGACTTGCATCCACATGCCAAGTTTATGTAGAATGATATCACCTTTCGAATAAGTATGGCACCAAACTAGATCATGTGGGAATTGTCAAGTTCCTTATCTCAGTGTTTCTCAACCTTGGCAACATTAAGAAGTATGGACTTCGATTCTCACAATTCCCCAGCCAGCATGAAGTCCACACCTCTTAAAGTTGCCATGGTTGACTTCTTTAGACTGCAGACTAAACCAATCAGGTACCGTCTATTAATTTGGGGAATAGCAATCCCAATATCTTTAGCGTATATTATAAGATATAACAAGTAATGGATGTAGTAAGAAAGATAAAATGAGCATAGAACAGAATTCAAATCTGTCTCTGTAGAAAAGCAGTGGTAACATACTTTTACTGCAAATTGGGGGGAATGTCTAACTTTTCTTCTCCAAGACTTGTGACATTTTTTCTAAGAAGAAGAAAAATTGATAAAATACTCAAAGGACCTCTACTGATGACTCAAGTTTAGTGCTAAATTCCAAGCATTCTAAATTGGCAGCCGTAATTTCACTTAACTGGGAGCTCCTTCTGTTTCTTTGACAATTCACATCACTGAGCATTTATTCAAAGAAGTTTAGATGCCAGAAAAAAATAAAGGGACTGATCTGATAAATTGTGCCAAGTCTCTCTAGCACAGTGGTTCTCAACCTTCCTAATGCCACGACCCTTTAATACAGTTCCTCATATTGTGGTGACTCCCACTGGATGCCTTTCTCCAAAGTG
>JANHFM010001376.1:42404-57385 GCA_032468115.1 Grayia smithii | reverse complement strand
TCTGTTTTCTTCTGAAACATTTCTTTTCTTGGATTTATCCATGGTTGGCCTACCGGGGGTTGAAAAGCTCAATAAATTGCGTGTTGGCAGGTGTTGCACATTGGTGGTTGTGATGCATATTTTGAGTGACATGGAGCCACAGCAGAGGGGTGAAAGAGCCACATGCGGCTCCAGAGCCGCAGGTTGCTGACCCCTGTCCTAGGATATAGGCTGATGTTTATATGCACTTAGAAGAGTTGCTTATTGCTAACCCTGGGTTTATTTTTCTGGGATTGGTTTTGTGTTTTTCGTAGGGATTATTCTTTGGAATCCAGCCATGGCCTTTTATTTGTACTTTAGCAGGAGAACCTGTTCTTCCTTTTAAAAGTGTTTCCTGGATGGCTTACAAAAGTAATAATAATAAAGTAAACCAGCAACACATTAAATCAACAAAAAAGCAGCAACTCATAGTTACAACAGTATATTCTCAGCCAAAGGCAAATAGCAATGTTATTGCTGTCCATGCTACTCCCTGTGGACTTATCCTCTAAGCAATTTCCAACCATGCAAAGAAAATTGGCACATTGTTTTGAAAGTTATCTCAGTTTAATTTAATTTGATTTATTAAATTTGTTATAGTTTCCCACTCTATTAGATTTTGGGTGGCTTACAAAACCCAGAAAGAATAAATTAAAGACAATGAAAACATACACAGGCAGCCCGTATCAAAATGTTAGGCCATGAATATATGATGGGCCCTCCACAAATACCTCAGCTAAACATGTTGATCTCAGATAAAAGCTAATTTTTAAAGTCTTTTCAGAACCCCAGGAGAATAGGTGCCATTTATATCTCCGAGAGATACTTTGCAGAGGGCAGGCATTGTGGCAGAGAAGGCATACTTCCTCTATCCTATAGTAGAGGGGACCTACAGTGTAACCCATTTTATGTAAATGTATCAGGCCGTATCAATTGAAAATAGACAGCACTTCGAATAACCAGGCCATATACCACAAAAGGCTTTATGTTACTCTTCTGAAACAGTCTTTACATCTTCAACTTGAGGAGATATACAGTATTTCCTCCCTTTCCTAACTATACTAATTTAAGATTAATGGGAGCTGCCAGTCAGAGTACCTGGAGGGAACAGGTTTGAGGGAGAATACCCTAGAGGTGATGTGAATTTTTGTTTGCTTGTTCGTTCAACTTCCAAAGAGCAGAAGAAATGAAAAAGAAACAACATTCTGGGTTTTTGTTCCCCCAGGAAACCTGCCAACTTTCTTTGGGTCTGCATAGCCATGGATATCTGTGGGCTTAGCTAAAGAGAAGCCATGTTCACAGAGGGAAATGGGATTATATGAGTTTTGGTTTGGCTTAAGTGTCAGTCAATGAGAATAACCAGTGTTTAGCAGCCCTCCAGCCCCACATCCAGTTCAGCATTTGAAATCATGTCATAAGGGCTGGTCATTTAACGGTTGGTATCATTATCCTTAAATCTAGATGAGCAACAAAGAGAACCAGCGTTAAGCTTAGAGTCATCAGGAGCAGCAGAATATGCCAGTTTACAAAGCATTAAAAAGGCAAATGCTCTCTTGCCACAGAGAAAGTTCAACCCTGAGTAGGAAAAGGCTCTAAAGTCATGCTTTTCCATTTGTATTATGCAGACAGAAGTGGCTTGAAGGCCACATAAGGCTTCATACAGCGTTTGAAAGCCACCTTTCAAAGTCAGCAGGACCCGAATTTGAAGTCCATTGTTGATGCCTTAAGTTTCTTCAAGGCTTAAGGGGACCATTTCACCTTCTAAAAATACAACATAGTCTCTCAAATGAACTAGTGTGGCATAACCGATAAAATATTGGATTAATACCGGTATTAGGGAGGGAGTAAGGAGTAATAGGGAGACCCAGGTTTGAATTCCTGACCTCAGTCATGGAAGCTGTTTCTCAGCCCATTCTACTTCATAGGATTGTTTTATGTTTTATTGTTGTTTTATGGAAAATAGGACTTCCATTTTCACACACACACACACACACACACGCACACACACACACGGATTTTCGGTAGTTAAAGACTTTGGAGGCTAATAGACGGAGTGTGTAGATTCAGAATCTATTTCAGTGTCACTCTTTTATTATTTTGTTTTTATTCTCTCTCATATTGAGAAAGGCATCTTACTTACAACACTGACTATTAGGCATGCTACAAAATTTGGGGCTGATGGGAGTTGGAATTCAACATTTTGATAAGCCTATAGGATTCCTACTTCTACTGTAGACAGAAACAATGCCCTGAGTTTAGGAAAACATTTCAGCAAAGTTTGTGCAGTGTCCCCAATGGTGGGTTATCTAACCTTCTGTAATAGGGATGTTATGCAGTCAACTATAAATTAACATTTACCAAATATAAATCATCTCAGACATCAGGTCATGCAGAAGTTGAAAATTAACTATCTATTGTACAAACTTCTGTAATGGAATGAGAAATTTTATTCTTTGGCAGGACATAGTTATGTTGGGTGGCAATTTTATGACCTGTGGACTTCAACATCCAGAATTCCCGAACCAGCTTGGAAATTCTGGAAGTTGAAATCCGTAAGTCATAAAGTCATAAAGTTGCCATAGCTGCCCATCTCTAGTGTATGTACTCTCAACACACAACTCATCTTTGCCACTGAAGTGGCTACCTTGCTTTATTCCCGTCTTGATTTAATTTTCCTCTTTGGTTTTTTTTCATTTCAGTAATCTTGATTCCCTATTTTCAGCTAACATTATAAGAGAAATAATATGTATGTAGAATTTTAATGATCAGTATGTTTTCTGGTTTTATTTCTTCTAACCACAGACCCAAGGTGGCAGTGAGAGCACTTAGGAAAAGGCTTTCCAAAAACTGTAATCATGTGGAGATTCATCTTACCTTGTCCGTAAGTACAACACGTTTGGTCCTCATAAAATATTTGCACAGCACAGAACAGAATTTTTAGGAGTTTTCCAAACAAGTGTTTTGCTGGAATATTAGCACAGTTTTCTGAGGCATCAAAAGTCAGTTTCATGGGACGGACATTGCCATTTTTGAATTAAATTTACAAAATATCATTTGGATCCCCTTTAGTTCAATAGGCAGAGGACTGCTCTTCCCATTGAGAGTAGCAGAAGTGCTTTGTATACCTCACTTGCTTCTCAGACAAATGGCAAGGGAAGGAAAACTAAAGCAGAACACACTCTTACAAGTTTTAGGTTCCAGCACTGTAGCCTAAAAATTAATTTAGAACCCCCAGTTCAACTTACTTATTACTGGTAGTTTTACAGGGTGCTAGTTCTCCAAGAGCTCAAGACAGTTTCCATTCCCTTCATTTTTACCCTTATAGTAGCAGGCCTCAAAATGATTGAGAATGACTTATTCAGAGCTAACCAGGGATATTATGTGCTTAGTGAGGGTGGACTAGGGACTAGGGTCTAGGTCTCCACAGTGCCCATTCAACACTTAACCACTATATTAATATATTTCTTCTCCCCCTCTTCCGCACTTCTCTTGAAGAAATATGGAAGTACCAAGCACCCAATTTAAAATGAAAAAATAAACAAATTTAAGCATTGTTCAGAGTTAACATTTTAGTTTTATCCAACCCACTCTTAAAGTAGAAAGCTTAGCATCTTAATCAGCATGTTGCTTCATATTTTCTTTTTAAACTAAGCATTTGCTCGGAAGAAGAAGAATGACATCCTGTTAAAGGAATTGTTGCTTAACCACAGAATATTTTCTCTGTGAGTTTTCCGCTTTATAGCGTGCTGTAATATCTTTACATGCTAGTATCAAGTACTGTGAGAATATTATTGAACCAAGTCCTTCGAAACATGTAGTTTTAATTACACAAAGGTGGTGTTGGCTCAGAATCAGTTCACACAGAAAAGAGATATTTATTTTGTAGTTTTAAAACTTCTTACAATATTTTATCTGTAAAGTCAATATGAAAAATTAATGGGTGTTTGTTCATGTATTTCTGTCTTTGCTGGGCTTTAATTGAGGGAGACACTATTTGAATAACTGGATTAAAACTTTATTACAACATAACTAAGATAAAGGATGCTGGGAGTTATGGCTTTAATAATAATTATTGGGCAACAGTTCACCTTTGCTTTATTTGCAGGCATCTACAGTCTTTCATTTCAATGTTACAATGCTGGATGGAAGCTTTATATTTACAAAACCGTAATCTGATTGTTATGTTAAAAATATAGCAGTTAAACCATGGTATTTTAGCAATAATAATATTTATATAATATGTTTGAACAGGCTATGGTTTGTTCCACAAATCACAATTGCATTTCATCTATGATTTAGTGTGATACAGGAACTGCTGAAATGGATTTAAGATAAACATCATTCAGTACAAGGATCTCTGTCTTGTGCATTTAGCCACCAGTCCAGTTTCCAGGATGTTGTAGCAAATAATATGCAGTTTTAAAAAGTGGAGTTAAATGGCATGAGAGCCAGTTTAGTGCAGTGGTTAAGGCGCTTGGCTAGAAATGGCAAGACTGTGAGTTCTGATTCTGCCTTAAGTCCAGCTGGGTGACCTTGGGCCACTCTCTCTCAACCCTTGGAAGCAAGCAAGGGCAAACCATTTATGAAAAAAAAACTTGCCAAATAATAACAAGTGGGTGTGAAGTTAGAAACACTTGGAGCAAAAAAAATCAATTTCCTGTATAGTAGCCCAGTCTGATATTTTTGTGGGTGTTGTCTAACATTCCTATGTAGGCTGTAATCTAGGCCAGTATGGTCAAACGGTGATAGCAGTTAAGGACCTTAGGGCAATGTAGGCTGGTCCATTGCTTGAATTTATATATAATAATTGTAATGATAGACTGATTCAAATTCCTACGCTTTTTTTTTTTAAGTCACTAGTGGTACAAATGATTGATAGTTCTTGTTCACAGGATTACCTGCCTCATCGGTTGTAATATAAGACACAGCTTTTGGAATTTGAAGAATTTGCTTTTCAAAATAATGCTTACCACACTTTCTGAATGAAGACCTACTGATTTAAATTTCCTCAAAGGTTTGATACCGCCTAATATTTGAATCCTTCCTTTCAGAAATTACAGAACTGCAGTAATGGATATTTTCCCCAATTGTGGACAATAGCTTTAATTCCTAACTTGCACCTGTCATCCTGATTAATTTGCAGACAGTTATTTCACAATATGTGAAATGTTGTAGACCATCATGGATCTTGCTATCATGTATATTTTTCTTCATATACATATATACATACATACACACACACAGAGCAAGGATATGCAATTATATCTAGCCTCTACTGTACTTAATCATTATTCGTCATTTGACAAATGTGAAAGACAGCAGGGGTCCCTTGAGATTTCATATCCTATAAGAAAATAGAGACAATTTTTTATCTATTGGTCTTTCCATTGGGGATGGCGGATGCCTTGAAATATTAAATGGAATGAATGAATAATCACACCCACCATTTCATAATTTTTTCAGCGGAATCAGTGTAGGTGTGTGTTTCTGTCTTGGGAATTTCTTGCAGAAATGATTTTTGGATTATAAAAAACCTGTAAGTTTTTATAAACTGAGAAAGAGCCAGTTTGATGTAGTGGTTAAGGCATACGGCTAGAGACCACCTTAGGCACGAAGCCAGCTGCATAACTTTGGGCTAGCCCCTCTCTGTCTCAGCCATAAGATCAGGCAAACATACTTCTGAAATCTTGCCAGAAAAAAATGTAAAGACTTGACCAAGCATTCACTAGGACTCATCTGCCTGCCTTGGATAGAAATGAAGAATTCCTATAGAGAGGTATCATGAAAAATAAAATGCTGATTTGTTCACAAATAAAGGATAACGTAGGCAGAAATCTGAGTATTGTGCCAAATTTCAGGGTTTGTGTGATCATGTGGCATTTGATCAGCAGTGAATACAGGTGGAAACAAGATGCTTGCTAGCTCTGTGTCTCAGGAGAAAATAGTATTGTGCAATGTGTGTGTGTGTGTATTACCAACTTCTTTGCTTAATCAGAGGAGCTTATTAGGGCTGATTATCAGATGTGCAGGAGCACACTTATTTATTGCATATTCTGCTTTTCTTCTGGTAACTTGCCTTAATATGTTATGCTGGATTGAGGATTCAGATTCCTGGGGATGTCGACACACTTCTGTGCCCCCACCCTCTTCTTAGTAACTCTGAGTCATTACTGCAGGTATTTTAAAGTTCTTCTGAGTTGTGAACATACTTTAAAAAAAAAAAAAACCTTTGCTTCCTCTTGGCATGCAGATTAGATATCAAACTGTCTGCCTTTTATTTATTTTCCCCTGCCTGCTCAGCACACTGCAACGTGTGCCTTGAAAATGCCTTGGGATAATTTATCTAGGGATTTATTTTGCAGATGTTAATTCACTACATGGTGTTTAAATAAAGAAAATCACATATACTTTTATAGCTGCATGAGTTGGTGGAAGTTGGGAACACAGCTGACCTGCAAGTAATTTCTACAAACAAAAGGAGAGGCAACTTTTCAACAAGATTTTTCTTCTGCTCAATTCAGCACATTCTTTCTGTACCTCTGTTAAAGAGTCAAAATTAGAAATTTGGAGCGGGATGTATTGCTACGCACTTGCTTCATTAAGGCATGAAGGAGTTTTGGTATTTGAGTGATGAAAAATTGGAGGCTAAAACGATAGTCAGGTATAGCATTGAGACAAAATGCCACACACCCCCAAACTCCCTATCTCATCTGTAAAGATTATGTTTTCATCAATTAAAAGAAGTCATATTTTCAAATCAATATTACGGAGGGTTTTTGTTGTTGTTGTTGTGGGCCTTAGAAGAATTTTTAGAGGCTGCATGCAGCCTCTGGAAACAAGCAGCCACAAATCTTCACTGTTTACAATATTTGCAAAACATAGTAAGAAGGAATATTTTTAGATCAACAGCCAAGATCACTGCTTGGTTAGATAATCTCCTTTATTATTAATAAACTTTGGGTGTGTCAGACCTGTTTTCATGGGAGATTACCTAATAGCTTAAATGTAAATAAACAAGTTGCTGGATTTACTGGAGCCTTGATAGTTCTCTAGGTCTTTGCCAGTCTGTTTATATTGACTTTTGCTGCAGTAGAAATGTACGTGTTAATTGAAGGATCTCGCTGCTTTGGGTCACCATAAAGAAGATTTATGGAAGCTGAACTATTTCCCCAGGCAAATCTGATTTCAGGGATCTGGGTATCACGGTACCATGACTTTCTCAAATGCAATTGCACAATCCCCATAATAAATGGCTGGATTAGACAGAATGAGAAGATGTCGGTTTGAAACAATAATGGGATTATAAATTAGAGTCAAGACATTTATACACCTTGAAGGATAGAAGCTTGAAATAGGGCTTTAGGGATAAAGGAGAGGGGTCAAAAGTCTCTCACTTGCAGCCGTGGCCTCTTTGTAATGAACAGCTGCATCATTAAATGCTACCTGGAACCAAAGGATGCCTTTAAGTTTGTTTATGTAAGGGCAAGCCCAGTGGGCAGTCACACATCTGAAAAAGACATTCATTTCTCCTACAGCTGGTTTAGGCTAGATCTGAGGCAGGGGCAAGGGGTAGATGTTTTGATTTATAGGCAGATCTTCTAAGAATGCAATATTCCCAATATGTAATCTGAAGCACTAAATCTGAGATCTTTACTGTATTTTGACCTATGTAATTTGAATGCAAGGTAGGTATCTCCATTTCATCATTTATTATTAGATTTATATCTTACCTTTTCATTCAATTAGAATGTCAGTTAATATCGGGACTTGCATGTCACTCCAACCCTAAAGTAGATTGTTTGATTTGGCTTGCCAAGTTTCATGAACCTCAGCCGTTGTAGTCTCTAAATTATTGTTTATGGTTTGGATAATGATGATGTACCTGGTCAATTATGACTTACTCAGCAAATCATATTTAAATAATCCAAGGAATAATTGGATTAAATAATAGTCCAAGGAATAATTCTGACCAAAATGTATTTAGGATAGGGTACAACTTTATTACAGTGCCACTAAATGATTTAAATGTAGCCTTTGGCTTGCATTGTGTTTCATGTTAGCACTGTCACAGCCAGATATGGACTAGTGGCAAGATGCAAAACTTCTTGAAGTACAGGGAAAAGACCCGTTATAGATGGGCAGAGTGTCCACCACCAACATCACAGAGGCCTTTCCAGCAATCCAGAATTTCCTTAGGAGGCAGAACAACAATGTTTTGAATATGTAACTCCTGTGATGGTTGCTCTAGATCATGGGTGTCAAACTCACGGCGTCACATCGCCATCACATGATATATCGTGACTTTTTTCCCTTTGCGGAGCTGGGGTGGGCGTGGCCTGCGCCTGACGCATCTGGTCCACTGGCCACCAGTTTGGACACCCCTGGTTTAGATAGTCTGATGGATTAGTGTAAGCAGTTACTTTCTTTAACACACAGAGCACCATGTGGCCGTCCAGGTATTGTTGAACTGCAATTCAGTTTTGTACTTTCATTACCATTCCAACATTAGGAGGGTCAGCTGGGTAATATTTTTTTGTCCCTTCTATACTACTCTACTACTATTGATACTGTCAGGTGTCACCGAGTAACTAAGAAGCTCACACTGATTTATTAAGGGCTAAATGGATTAATATCCATTTAATATTAAAGGATTTGTGTTTAATACATTCCATTCAGCTACCTGAAATTCTCTGTAATGTAGGATGATCTACTTTCTCTCAATCCACATAGTCAAACAAACAATTTGAGGTCTGTTTTCATTAGTTGAGGTGATATAATCTTATTTAAATGGCTCCATTTTGTTTGGAATATGTTTGTAGTGCTTGCCTGAAATCCATCACTGTGCAAACAGAACTGTGCTTTCATGAAAATATTTCCTCCACACCCTTCCCAATCTGTGTCCCTACCCTCCAGAGCAGTTTTGAGAACAAATGTTGGGCTGGAACAGAGAGGAAAACTTGGGCCCACTTTTCATTTCACTGACTAAACAATTCCATTAGCAAAACAGAACAAAACTAATTCAGGATCACTGCTGCATTTCCTGTGAAATAAATAGAAATGTTGCACATTAAGTTTGGCCTGTGGAACCAATATTCCCCAGGAAGCTGTAGAATTACCACCTTCAATGGAAACTATCTGGTTTGACAGTCTATCAGAGTTGTACAGAACTAATGATTCTTAACTTTGTTTCAAGAAGTTGTTTGATAACCCAGGAGACCCACTTCTAGCTTTTTTCCCAGGTCTTGGCACTGCAGCTGTAATTGCTTTCTCCTTCCCATTTTGACCTGCGGGCAAAATGTTCTTCATCAAATGCAAGCAGTACTTCTCAAGGTTTCGGCAAATAGGTTGCACCTTTAGAGACTAGCTTCCTTCTCCATTGCTGGAAAATGGCATTTCCTATTAGTATGCAATCCTTGCCTGCCTGGGGCACACACACACATCCACACACCCCAATACTAGGTTGTTTTTTTCTTTCCTTAATTGTGCAAGATGCTATGGAGAAGTTCTTAAGATGCCTTAAATGAGGGAAAGTTTGTTTGTAAAAACAAGTGATTGTTAAGTATCATAAGAATCTTTTCTTGTCTATCTCTGGCAAAAATCAAATCTCATAGATGCTAGCTGCACATACCAATAATAGAGTTTGTCCCTTCCTTGTTTTCATCTATTTATTCTGTTAAAGATATATAAATGCATCCGCTTCATTTTCATGTTTCTGTGTTATCATTCTGTTCTTTTAGAACCCTGTCATAATTGTATTTTCTTGCTGCAGGCAAGAGCTTAATAGTGGGAACACAGAACTAGGAGTCCAAGTCCATCAACATCCTCTGATTTATTCTAATAAGCCTCTTTTTTACATCCGTGTTCTTCCAGCTGCCACTACTGACTAGTGTACCTTCCTAAATGAAGCACTAAAAGTCATGTCAGGTTGCACTGCTAGAGATATAAATAGTTGTTCCAAACTACAATGGATCTATGGTATACTCAGAAACAATAGCTTACCACCATGTTATGCCGTATATGTGCTTGTATTCTTGTGTATCATTTGTGGACCTTCTGCTTTTATTATAGCTATAAAGTAACATAGGCTACTTTAGAGTGGCTCTGCTGTTGGACAAGGTGAAATGGCCAACTAAGGGAGAAGAAGGGGCAGGGAGTCATAACTGGTGAGAGACTTTTGAAGAAAGGTTTGGTGTGCCATCACAACTTGCTTTGTGTTCCTAAATTAGCCTCTCACTTGATGCAAAAGAAGATGCTGTTTATTATCAATGCAGGTAGTCCTCGACTTATGACCACAATTGAGCCCCAGATTTTAAATGCTCATACCAGTCTTTCAAAACTACTCCAGAATGTTGGGGATTTTCCAAAATTAATATGTGATTTGAAGCTACATTAAATTTTGAAGTCTAGCATATACGCTCATAAGTGTTCAGAAAACCTTGTTAGTGAAAATTAAACTATTTGATAATGACAAACACCTAGATAGGTTTCCTTCAAAAACGCAAATAAGCAAGGACAGAAAAATACAAAAATATCTGACATATTTGCTATTGTGCTTTCTATTATCCCTGTATTTTCAACTGTATTCTTGAAAATGCCATTTATAGAATTCTACAGTTTTGCCAAAGGATCTAATAGGCCATGAGTTGTCTTAGCCATAGGTTTTAAACATGTCAGAAGGAAGCCAGAGGATAAACAATACCCAAATAATGCATCTCTATTTATGCATTATGCCAAATCAAAATTGAAACAGCAACAAATCAAGATTTCCAAATATTCTTTACTAATCCATATTTAAACAATAGTTTATTGACTCCTTTCTCACATTCATGGCAAGCCAGAAAAATAAGCCAGATTAAATTTAGTGCAATGTATGAATCCAAGAATCTTTGCCTATTAATTCTGTATTGATATGCCAAGAGAGTAAAGTACCTGTATTTCTTAATAAAATGAATAAGTATTTTATCTTATCTTAAAACTTAAAACAATTGTTCATTTGTGTGTTATGGATTACATATTAATCTGAATACTGAGCTGCAACTCTGATTCATTTGATTGCATGCTAAATTACATATTTGTGCAGAGACTCATGTCTAGGCAACGAAAGGTCACCAATCTGCTGGATGATGATTATGTTAAGGTTTGGTGAATCTCCAAGAAACAAAACTGGAAAGCAGCAACAAGAATGCTCTAGAGAACTATTAGCATTTACAGCAAGGTGAACAAGAGCTACTAAAAAGAAGCTTATTATAAGAGATTCAAGAGGCTAAACGGAATACGAGAAGACAGCCAGGTTGCTCATGCAAGTTGACCCTTAAAAAAAAAATTGGATAGTTTTCTAAGTATTTTGATTCAAAAAATGATAGCAAACCATGGATTTGTTGAAGGGTAGGACATCCTGCCTACTACCATGTTTCCCCGAAAATAAGACCCTGTCTTATATTTTTTTGAACCCCGAAATAAGCACTTGGCCTTATTTTCGAGGAGGCCTTATTATTTTGGGGCGCGTGGAGCAAGAAAGGACTCCTCTTGCCATCTTACCTGATTTCCAGCTCTGTCTTCCTAACCCTAACCAGAGAAAATGGCGGGGACCGGCTGAGCATGTGGTTAAATATTTTCAGGGAGGGTTTATTTTCATGGTGGGCTTATTTTAGCCCATGCGCTCAAAAGCCCGACTGGGCTTATTATCAGGGGATGTCTTATTTTCAGGGAATATCTTCTAAGACAAATACTCATCATAAAGAGCAAGAAGCTGCATCTTATTTCAGTACAGGTAGTCCTCGACTCACAAGAGTTCATTTAGTAACCATTCAAAGTTACAACCTCACTGAAAAATGGGACTTATGATCATTCTTCACACTTACAACTGTTGCAGCATCCCCATGGTCAAGTCATCAAAATTCAGACAGTTGGCAACTGACTCATTTATGAAAGTTGCAGCGTGCCGGGATTGTATGATCACTTTTTGCGACCTTCTGACAAGCGACGTCAATGGGTAAACCAGATTCACATACCAACTACAATGATTCACTTAATAATTGTGGCAAGAAAGGTAGTAAAATGGGGCAAAACTCACTTAACAAATGTTTCACTTAGCAACATAATTCCATTTTAGTCGCAATGGGACCTCGCCCTCTATTGGCTGATTGTACTAATATTTCACAAACGTATGTTTTTATGAACACATTTTAACATGGCTGCCTAGATTATGTCAGGATTCATATTGTATTCCAGTCTCTATTTCTGACTCACAGGATAGAAATCTTATGGACAAGAAATTAGAAAAGAAATATAGGAAAATACAGTAATATTATTATTGGGAACTGTGGCAAGATTATTGTATGCAATAAGTTGGAAAAACAATGACATACCTACAGTGGTAGACTTATTATTAACATTTAATTTATTTATTAATATATTAATAAATATTAATATTTAATGTTATTAATATAATTAATATATATTAACATAATTATAAAATTAACTGAACTAACAGAAATGATAAAACTGACTGGTTTGAACTGAGAAAAAAATACATATTTTTTTGAAAACTGGAAACGGATTTTTTTGTTTAAAGAAGAAAACATTGAATTGATGTTTTGGAGATTAAAGAGGAACAAAGAGGTTGGGGAAAAGATTAAGATGATAATTACTCAGTAGAATAAGGGGTAAAAGGTATAACTACATTTTTTTTCTTTTTCTTATTTCTTTTCCCCTATTTTTCTATCTTTGCTGTTGATCTTTTTGCATATTTTTACCACGTTGAAATACAGTATTGCTATCTATCTAGCTATCTGTCTATTTAGCTATCTATGAAAGATGCTAGGTTCTTTTCAGGCTGCTTAATACTTCTATATGTTGCTGTCTTTCTCCAAGTTAGGTTGGGAAAGATAGGAACAATTCAGATACCAGTGGTGAATATATATGGCATAAGAATTATATTATATATCTGGCATATACCCTGTTTTCCCCAAAATAAGACATCCCCTGATAATAAGCCTAATCGGGCTTTTGAACGCATGGCAATAAGGCCAAGTGCTTATTTCAGGGTTCAAAAAAATATAAGACAGGGTCATTTTCGGGGAAACACGGTATCTAGCTAGCTAGCTATCCATCTATCTATCTCTAGCTATCCACCTCTCATCTCTATCTATCCATCTCTCTCTCTCTCTCTCTCTCTCTCTCTCCCTACCTACCTACACATCTATCTATACTTACCTACCTACTTACCTACATATCTATCTATCTATCTATCTATCTATCTATCTATCTATCTGTCTGTCTATATTATCTCTTACCTATCTATCCATCTCTCATCTTCTCTATCTATCTCTATCATCTCTTATCTATTTATCCATCTCTATATCTATCTATCTATCTATCTATCTATCTATCTATCTATCTCTATCATCTCTAACCTATCTATCCATCTCTCATCTTCTCTATCTATCTCTATCATCTCTTATCTATCCATCTCTCTCTCTCTCTCTCTCTCTCTCATCTATCCATCTCTCCTCTATCTATCTATCTATCTCTATCATCTCTTATCTATCTATCCATCTCTCATCTCATCTATCTCTTATCATCTATCTATGTCTTTTGCTCTTGGTATTAGCCACCAGGCGTCTGCAATAAAGAAAGATACACAGTTTATTATTTAGATAGTTTGATAATGGAAGAGTACAGATAGTCCTCCACTTACAACAGTTCATTTAGTGACCGTTCAAAGTTAGAACGACACTGAAAAATGGGACTTAGAACATTTTTCACACAAACAAACATGGCGGCCTCCCCCGTGGTCACGTGATCAAATTTCACACGCTTGGCCACTGACTCATATTGTTATGATGGTCGCAGCGTCACATGATTCCCCTTTTGCGACAAGTCAACGGGGAAACCAGATTCGCTTAACAACTGTGTGACAAACTTTACAAACGCAAAGCGATTCCCTTAACGATTGTGGCAAGGAAGCTTGTAAACTGTCTCGCTTAGCAACAGAAATGTTGGGCTCAGTTATGGTCGTTAAGCCGAGGAGTACAGTAGCTGTATTCTGGATAATCTCACAGGCCCTGTTCCAGCATGCAGGCCGTTCTGGATGGGTAGGATTTGAACCCAGTTCAAAAGCAAGACCAAACTATTCGTGCTTTTTTTTTCCTAGGTTCCAACCCACTGCTGACGTTATTTGAGAGCAAACATTACTGTACACACAGTTGGATTTTATTCCAAGAACTTATTTGTAGGTTAGATCGGGTCACGAGTGAATATTTAATGCGGAGATCACTGGCAGAGGACTTTTGAAAGTTGGTTGGTTGATCCTGAGATCTCTTCCTAGTTTTCTTGAGGTTTGCAACCCTACAATACAGGGAGTCCTCGATTTACGGTCACAATTGATCCCAAAATTGACATTGCTCAGTGAGACATTTCTTAGGGTGAATTTTGCTTGATTTTACAACCTTTCTTGCTTTCAGTTGTTAAGTGAATCACTGGGACCCCGGGTGACCCCGGGATGCTGCGACCGTCATAAATATGGGTCAGTTGTCAAGCATCTGATCGTGTGTCATGAAGATGCTTCAACGATCGTAAGCACAAAAAATGATTGTAACTCTTTTTTTTAATGCCATCCCAACTTTGAATGGTTACTATAAAAGAATAGAATAGAATAGAATAGAATAGAATAGAAGAAATAGAATAGAATAGAATAGAATAGAATAGAATAGAATAGAATAAGAGAAATAGAATAGAATAGAATAAGAGAAATAGAATAGAATAGAATAAGAGAAATAGAATAGAATAGAAGAAATAGAATAGAATAGAATAGAATAAGAGAAATAGAATAGAATAGAATAGAATAAGAGAAATAGAATAGAATAGAATAGAATAGAATAGAATAGACTTCCGGTGACGACGCGGCGAAAAGAAGCAGGCAAGGAGAAAGTCTCTCCGAACCTGATTCTGTTTTTTATAGC
>JANHFM010001374.1:0-15082 GCA_032468115.1 Grayia smithii | reverse complement strand
AACGGGAAGCTCCCGCAACTACCCGCGCGGCCGCATTCTGGACCAGTTGAAGTCTCTGGATGCACCTCAAGGGCAGCTCAATTGGCGATCATGTTGGCAATCCTATTTTTGTCAACAGCTGCATGAAAAAGTGCTACTGAGTTTTGTCCAAACCAGTCTCTTAGACTTTGAAGCCATGATGTTCTTCTTCTGCCTGGACCTCATTCGCCTTCAATCTTACCCTGGAGGATTAAGTGAAGGATGCCTATTTTTCTGGGTGTCGCATCACATGTCCAAAATATTCTAACTTTCTCTTTTTAATGGCTTTGATGATTTCCCTTTGCTTTCCCAGGCAGCTTATCACCTCCTCATTTGTGTATATCAGACAGGTATATGTAAAGTATACTATTCCTCAATTGCATGATGGAGTTTATTTAGTATGTTATTCAGTACAAGGCTTGATTACCATTAAGTATGCAAGTCAGTAAAGAAAGGTATACTTTTCCAAATTTATCTGTATGCTATTAAAACTCTCGTTGTGTTTGTCTGTTTGTCCCCCACCTACCCATCTACCCCTTGGGCACAATTGGTTAATGAACCTGCAACAATTTTGAGTCAAGATACCTAAAATCTACTAACTTAAAGAATGCATTAAAAACCCAGACCCATTACTCCTGTGGAATTAAAATTTCCACGATACAGAGATCATTTTATTCAGAAAGTTGTCACCTTTGCAACATCCCCATAGTCATGTGATTGTGACTTCCAATGCCCCCTGCCAGCTTCCTACAAGCACAGTTAATTGGGAAGCCAGCAAGAAATGAGAAATCACTCTTGGTCTCATTGCTTTTTTGCCCATCTTGTTTATCTGTTTAGGTAAACAAATTTTGACTTATTGTTGAAGTTCATTTCCATTACAATTATTTTTATGTTTATGATATACTCTTCTTAAATGATCATGGGACTGTCCAGTGTTGGGGTAAAAAAAATGATCAACTTAAAATTTAATGTACATTCTGGTCCCAGCAAACTGCACTACCTTTCTCTCAAAGGATGATTTAACAGATCACAGAGTTGTCCACTCACTGTTGTATTCCCTCTTTCCTCTACCTTGATGAGCTGAAGATAGCATCCGGTCTTTTTCACCATCAGGCTCGATATGACCTCACCAACCATCTCATGAAGGTAGATCAGACTGAGAGACAAGCACTTGCCCCAAGTAATCCACTGAGCTTTGTGACTGACTGGGAATTCAGAACTGAATTCCCTTTGTTTTATTCCAACAGCTGTATTTACACCCTGTATTTGCTCTTTGGTGATCTGCAGAGGCTGTATATATTTTCTGATATACGTTTTCCCCAAGTTTGCCATATTCACAATGTACATTTGAGACATTCTATATGAATGTAACCATGGTTCTAATATTTGAAAAAGCAAGTGTGGCCTTTAGAGTAAGCCACCTGCCTGAGTCATATCTCATTTGTAAGTAAAAGGTGACATTCTACATTGCAATGCAGCTTTTCTTTTCTCTGTGCTCTTTTGAAATCTGATCCAGCAAATTCCCTTTGCAACAGGCTGCTTGATAGAGAGGGAATCACTCACCTTTCCATTGAATTGGCAAAAGTTGTTCCATTGGAAGGGCCACTTGGAATTCATCCTAAATGTACTCTGGTTTTCTTTACTGAGTTTATTTATTCATTTTATTCAATTTATATGCCACCCATCTTGCCTAGAGGTGATTCTAGGTTAATATTTTTTTAAACCACTAAAATAAGCAGCAGTAACATTAAATTAATTTAAAATTGACAAATTATGTTTTATTCCACACATTAATAAAGTTACTCTGAATACATTACCTAAATCTAAAAAAAAAAGAAGGAATACATTACAAAGTCAACAAATTCAAACATCACCATATCACCATCACCAACAATAACATAAAAATGAGCATTACTGGGAAATGAAGCATCTTTGTGAGAAAGATGACAATGTGGGCACTAGGGGATCTTAAAGGATGAAGGTTTTCCATAATTTGCATACCACCATCCAGAAAACTCTCTTCCTTACCTTAATTGGCAGGGCCACCTCCAAAAAGAACTTTGTGAACTACCTGGAATCACTTAGGTAAAGCTTACAGGTAAGCAAAGCAGAGCAGAGCAGAGGAAGAAAGTATAGATTACTCTTGATAAAAAGAAATGTAAAACTATTGATATCTGTAGTAGATGTTTCAAAGTAGTCACAGAAATGGAAGATAGAATCATTAACAAAGTGCTGAAATCATACGATCATATCAGTCAGCCCCAGTAGCAACCTAGAAGGTCTATTTTGATCAGATTTAAATTTATTTTCAAAGTAATCCCATGTACAACATATTGAGAAATCCATACTTGGAGAACTGGACTGTTCTGACCTAGGCTTCCTTAGAAATTAAACAACACAAACTTAGTCCCGGCAAACCTCTTAAATTCATACAACTGTAAATTACTTTCATTTACAGTCTGCAAGGCTTGATAAGCAGTCTTTCAGAGGACGGTTATCAACACCCACCTATCTCATGTGGAATGCTGCCAAAGAGCTAATTTCCAGGCACAGGGCAAGGCCAAATTTGGCACAGAGTCACAAACAGAATTTTCAAATCTTGAATCAGCCAAATGAACTAATTGCTTCCTGCAAAAGCTCATGCCCATTTGCTTCTCTTTTATGTCTTATGAGAGTAGCCAATCATCTCCAAGCTTTACTCCTAAATCGACCCTGTTTCCTTAATTGTTCCTGTCTCCTGTCAGCTTTGCACATGCACACACTGGGAACAGGCACATGCTGTTCTTCTGCCTCGCTGATGTCAGACTCCGGAGACTCCAGAGGCAGCAAAGAACTACCAAATGGCCTTGGCCTACTCTCTGCCTCCGACTCAGAGCCTTCGTCCGAGCCTTTCCCAAATTCCAGGACTAGCTCACCTTCCTCCCCAACCTCCTCACTGTCCAAATCTGCTGCCAGCTCTGCTGGCTGCTGGCAGGCGAAAACATGGATTACCAGTGAATAGACAGTTGGTACTATCTATTCTGTGGTAGTCCATCTCCACAAGTATGGCTTATTCAGTATGTTGTAGACAGGATTATTAAACTTTTCCAAATAGAAATACAGCACTTATTTTAGCTAATAAAATGTGCTTCCAGACATCAAGGCTGTCTACACCTCCTATGATAAAGATGGATTCTTAGCACCACAAGAACTGCACCCGAATATCAAGGAAAATGAAAACTTCTCCCAGAGAGTTTGAATGTCGTTCAACTGTATTAATGACCCATCCCAATGATAAGCATAAGCATCCTTATGCTTAAGCAAACATAAGCAAGAATAGGATGAGGGTATTGATGGTGAAAGATCATCACAATGCAAACTCAAGACTAAGGTAACTGTGCCTGGTGTTAGGAATGAAGTAGAAAGGATTTTCTTGAAGATGCCATTGTTTGCATAAATTCATTTTTCTGTTGTGGTTAGCAGTGGACACCTATGGCATAAATGGTAGCTCTTATCTTTTCTAAACTGAGCTACAGTTTATACAGGCTGATCTCCAGTCCATGAACTAATTTGGCTGTGGATTCAAATTATACATTGCCTCACCTGGATTGGATGAAAGAAAATAGTTAAATTTAGATGTCACATTTGACTCATATTTCTTTGATCTAGAGAGCCTTCCCTTTGATCTAGAAAGCTTCTTCACAAAGATACCAAATTATATGGGAAATATACTAAACTCTCGAGGTTTAACTGCTGAAGGGCAGAGCAATAATCCCTCAGCACCACCTTCTGGAAATGGCTATACAAATAGATAGACAGGAAAAAAAAGTACCTCAAAAGAGGGACATCATAGTGGTTGCTGTAAAACGTCAAACCATGAGAATGTTCATCAACAAAACCAAGTAAAATGTCACATTAAAGCATTTAATTTTGTACACACTTAAATCTTGGATTTTAAAATCTTTTTTTCTACTCCCCCATCACTTTTTTCTTATTTTGTGATAAGATTTGATATTCCTTGGGGCAAAAGGCTTCACTAGCCTCCTGCAAGATTTCAGCGTGTTCATATTTTCCTCCACTGTCTCAGTGTTAACAATGTGTGTCCAAATCTATGACCTCAAGTAGGGACACAAGAGTCTGTTATTACTATTTGAGCTTCCAATAAACCCCAAGCATGGGCAAGTTTGACCTTATACAACATGTGCAGATTTATTTAGAAGCATTTGGGAATGTCACCTGCTCCCGAGCCCTTTTAACTATATCCACATAAAGCATTTGTCTAACCACACACAGTCACCATAGTCCTCAAAGCTTCACAAGGCTGCACAAGAGGCTGCTTGTGCTTAAGGTCACAGACATGGCACCCCCTCTCAGTGCTTCCTTTGGCTCAGGATGAACCAAATACAGAAAAGAGACAGCTGGTCTAATAAAGCCACTACAAAGCGATAGAGAGTTTTGGAACCAGCATAGTAAAGTTTGTCATAGCCTTTGGTTACAGAACTCCTAAGAAAGGGAAGAGAGGGAGAAATTCTCTGGAATTTCTAAATCAATGCATCAATATTTCTCCAAAAAAAAATTTTTTTTAAATAAAATAATTCATTTTCCTCAACAGCATAACAGATTTCAGTTCTCCACTGAGACACAAAGTATGACCAAATGTTTCCAGAAAAGCTTTGGAAAATTCAGTGCAAAAATGAAGCTGTTAAACTTTGGTTCTTTTTACAATGTATGATCTAATCATCTATTTGTTAAACAGATCATTAATAGCATCAGTAATACTTAGATTAGGTAGAATGTCTAATCTATGACTTTGCCCATATTTGGTTCCTACAAATCTCTACACAACTCTGTGTAAGGAGAACATGTACAGGTAGTCTTTGACTTACAAGCACAACAGAGCCCAAAATTTATGTTGCTAAGTGAGAAATTTGTTCAATGAATTTTGCCCTACTTTACAACTTTTCTTGCCACATTTGTTAAGTTCACTACAGTTGTTAACTTAGTAACACCGTTGTTAAGTGAATCTGGCTTCCCCATTGATTTTGCTTGTCAGAGGGATGCAAAAGGGGATCACATGACCCCGGACACTGCAACTGTCATACATATGTTGAAGGGCATTTAAATGTAAATCACATGACAATGGTCATGTGATCTACACGATGCTACAACAGTCATGAGTGTGAAAAAATGGTCATAAATCATTTTTTTCAGTACTGTTGTAAGTTCGAACGGTCACTAAATGAACTGTTGTAAGTTGAGGAGTACCTGTATTTTATCATGAGGTATGTTCTATTCCTGCCAATGGGGAAGCCATAATGAGGAACTTGGGGTTATGATTCACCCTGATCTTATGGAACATTACTATGGGAGGAGCATACATTCTCGGTATAGATGATATTCCTTGGAATCGCCTTATATGATAAGAATGCCAGAATGTGCTAGAAATGCATCCATGAATCATTTCCTTCACCTCCAACACTCTTTAAAAATATAAAGAAAAGCTGTTTTTCATACTTTTTGATTCCTTGGGAGATTTTCTAATAGAATAAAACATGTATAGCACTTTCCCGGGTAGCAGCTCTCAAATGATGATTGTAGACAGTAGGTTCCTCTTCTTAGTACAATTCAAACAGTCATATGTGATCTGGCAACCAGGTTTCCAATATTCCAGCAGTGCCCATCAGTACTGATATCTGGACTGCTGTTTTAAATTTCCTGTAACACTTGGAGTACAGCATCATTCAGAGTATTAGAGGAAATGTTAAATGGAAATGGAGCCCATCAAGGCACACTTTAAACACATTTCAAATAGGAAAGTATTTTTTATTCCCAAATAATTTGGTATTGATATAAACCGTGTGTGTGTATGTGTGTGTGTGTGTGTGTGTTGTGTGTAGTAAAGGAAAAGAGTCCTTTTTATTTTATTATGTTGTTATGGATTTTATTATGTTAGTTATTGTCAACCATAGTGAGCATCTCTGTTTCAAGGTCATTGAGCCAGCTCTGTCCGAAGACATTTCTATAGTCATGTGACCAACATGACATCATGAAGCATTGTTACCTTCCCACCATAGTGATACCTATTTATCTACTCACATTTGCAGGCTTTCGAATTGCTAGGTCAAGGGTGTCAAACTCGCATCCATGACGTATCTCCACTTTTTTCTCCTTCACTAAACGAGGTGTGGGCATAGCCAGTGCATGACACACCCAGCCCATGGGCCACAAATTTGACAGCCCTGTACTAGGCTGACAGGAGCCAGAGCAAGGATGGGCATTCACCTTGTTGCATGGAGCTTGTGTCTCAAATCTGAGCTGCTGGCTTTCAAGCCAACAAGCCCAGTGTATTGAGCGTCGGACAACCTGGAAGCTTGACACTCATGCTGGCACGTGGCAATGAATCTTCTATGAAGGGGGGAGCACATTAGTGGTGGGCAGGGTGTATTCTGCGTGCTAGGATAGGTGGCAGCACAGCAGCAGGACAGCGTAGGAGAAGCTTATTATAGAGTTTGTATTAGGCCCGGGGATGAATGGAAAACCACCTTTAATTGTCCCCTTGGGAGTTATATGTTCTGGGTAATGCTGTTTGGGTTGCAAAGAGCCCCTGCTGTTTCATGCAGCTTATTAATGAAGTGCTGCATGACCATCCATATCGCAGGGTCCTTGTTTATTTGGATGACATCCTGATTTACACAGAAACCATGGAGGAACATATTTCATTGGTACGGGAAGCATTGACTAAACTATTAAATGCTCAATTGTTTGTTAAACTGTCAAAATGCGAGTTTCACCTCTCTGAGCTAGATTACCTTGGATACTGGATATCGGGGGACGGGGTGAAAATGCACCCTAAGAAGGTAGAGGCAGTATTGGGGTGGTAAGCTCCAAAGACAAGAAAGCAGTTGCAAAGTTTTTTGGGCTTTGCCAATTTCTATAGGCAATTTATTCCCAATTTTGCCCATATCGCATTACCTTTGACCGACCTGTTGCAGACCAAACAGGCGAAAACTAAACCATGAGCAGGCAAGCCCATATCATGGTCTACCAGATGTCAGGTTGCCTTTGAGAAATTGAAGTCCCTATTTGCCCAAGAGCCAATCCTCAGGCATCCTGACATCACCAGGCCATTTGTTTCCAAGCCGACGCGAGTGATGTGGCTCTTGGTGCGGTGTTACTGCAAACAAACCAGCAGGGGGCATTACATGCTTGTGCATATACATCACGGAAGTTCACCTCCACTGAAAGAAATTGGGCTGTATGGGAAAAAGAGGCATTTGCTGTGAAATGGGCATTACAGGTATGGCACCATCTGCTGGAAGGAATGGGACAACTCTTTGAGGCATGGACCGATCACAAAAATTTGGAGGCATTACAAACCCCTAGAAAACTGTCTCCAAAACAAGTTCAGTGGGCCCGATATTTCAAACAATTCTCATTTACTCTTAAATATGTACCAGCCGGACGAAATTTCTTTGCAGATGCTTTATCACGTACGCCTCAATACAAGAGTAGCCAGGAAGGGGTGATACAAGCTATCATACCCAGTAACCAGCCTATAGCCCGAGGCCAGGATTGTGGACTCCAGTCTAGGTGGATAAATGACATAAAGAATGCACTAGCCAAGGACGAATGGGTATCCTCAAATAAAACATTAGTAATCTTTCGGAATGAATTAGCGTGGAAGGGGGATAAACTGTATGTGCCAACTGTATGCCGTAGGAGAATATTAGAAAGATGTCATGACAGCAAACCCACAGGCCATTTCGGTTTATCAATTTATTTTCAAAACAGGCACATTTCATTCCCTGTAAAGGATTACCATCTGTTCAACGTTTAGCCAAACTATTCCTCCAACATGTATATGTGGTTCCTCGGCGAATTATCTCGGATAGAGGGGTGCAGTTTACGGCATGCTTCTGGAGGAACTTCCTGCAATTAATAGGGTCTGAACAGGGGTTAAGTTCAGCTTTGCACCCTAGCATGAACGGAGCCACCAAGTGAGTAAATACAATGGTTGGTATTTATGTTCCTACTAATCGTATCAGCAAACAGATTGGTGTGGCCGTCTGCTGTTTGCTGAAGCAGCATACAATAACTCAATACATCGAACTAGAGATTACATTCCATTTCAGATAGTGTCCGGACAAGAATTTAAGGCAATCCCAGAATTAGATCTACAGCCCCCTACACTAAATACCCACTCAGAGTGGCCTGATAAGATTAGGAGGGTATAGCCACAAGTGGAAAAAGCATTAGAAGCAGTGGCTCAAGAATACAAATGTGTAGCAGATAGGAAACGAAAACCCAGTAAAGCATGGAGAATAGGAGATCGAGTATATCTGTCCACCAAATATTTGAAACTGAATATACCCAGCAAAAAAACTAGGGCCTAAATATATTGGACCTTTCACTATCACAAAAATAATCAATCCAGTAACTGTAACTCAAACGACCCCCCCCCTTCTTGGAAAAATACACCATGTTTCACTGTAGTCTATTAAAGCCTGCAGGAGAAATAAGGGACCCCAAAACCCCTCCTGGTCCAGTGATGGGCTCTTACTATGAGATAGATACAATTCTAGATTCCAAACTACACAGAGGAAAATTGAAGTACCTGGTCAGGTGGAAGGGGTATCCCACTTCTGATGCTACCTAGGTAGTTGACGTGGATATCAATGCCCCAAAATTGCTACAAAGTTCCACCAACTATACCCCCACAAACCAGGAAAATCCATGGCACAATATTAATGTTTCTGTTTTGTCCTTCACAGGGGGACCCGTGGTAGGAGGAGCTGCCTGTTGAGCGTTGAACACCCTGGACACTCAACACTCATGCTGGCATATGGCAATGGATCTTCTACAAAGGGGGGAACACATTGTTGGTGGACAGGGTGTATTCTGCATGCTAGGATAGGCAGCAGCATGGTGGCGGGATAGTGTAGGTAGAAACGAGGATCTGCGGGAACTGGAACAGAGATGGATGGCTCATAGTGATAATGACACACGATGGCGAGGCAAGGCAGCAGATTCAACCGGCCCACTGCCCAGCTGGGAGAGATATACCAGTTATGGAGACAATTATCGTTAATCGTCGGGTGGGGCAGGATTCTATAAGTAGCTGAGAGGCGAAGGCTCTCAGTGCCAACTTTTTTTCATTCATGAAACTGGGGTTTACTACTAGTTGCCGAATAAAAGCCATCATTGCTTCACTGACTCAGACTCAGTGTGTACTTGAGTTTACCACTGAGCCACTGCATCACTGTATGTATGTATGTATGCATGTATGTATGTATGTATGTACTGTTTCCCCAAAAATAAGACCTCCCAAGATAAGAAGCCCAATCAGGCTTTTGAGCGGGGAAACACGTATGTACGTATGTATCCTTGAGTTTTAACTTTGTTATTGCTGGACAATCTGAAAGCAATTCTTTATGATTAAGAAGTCACATATAAATTCATAGACAATGCTAAATCATAATTATGACTTAGAAGTCATAATTGCTTGAAACTAGTCAATGAGCTGAGCCAGAACAAAATATGACAGCTTATAACTTAGGATATGTGACTCATATCCGTCATATTTGGACACCCTGCAATTTGAAATATAGGTAACCCTTGACTCACAACCAGAATTGGAACTAGAATTTCTGTTGCTAAGTAAGGCTGTTTGTAAACGAGTTGTGCCCAGTTTTATTACCATTTTTGCCATGGTTGTTAAGAAAATCACAGTTGTTAAATGGATCGTGTAATTGTTAAGCAAATTCAGCTTTCTTCCAATGACTTTGCTTGTCTAAAGGCCCTTGGGAAGGTTACAAATGGTGATAATACAATCCCAAGATGCTGCAGCCATCATTAATACATGTTGGTTGCCAAGCTTCCACATTTTGATGACATAACTGTAAGGATGTTGTGTTGATCATAAGTGTGAGGATTGGTTGTACAACATTTTTTTCAGTGCCATTGTAATTCTGAATAATCGCTAAACAAATGGTTATAAGTCAAGGACTATCGGTATCCCTTCATCTGACGACTCTGTCACCTCACCCACATCATGCTGCCAAACAATCAGTAGTTTGGTTTTCAGTATATGAAGAAGGAAACATAAATCTGTAAGATAAACTCCAAAATAGTTTTCGTATTGTTTGAAAGCCTAAAATGGGAGAAGCCAGTGACAATTGCAAGTGACAAACCCTCACCTACTTTATATCACTGCCTCTATCCAACATAATTGCCTCTGCATTCTTCCCACTGCCCACAATTAAATAATCCAAAGATTACCTATCTTGTTTTTTATTTAATTACTGTGGATTAAAAGGGGGAGGAATAACATTTGTGGCAAATATTACTAAGTAAATTCAGATAAATTCTCCTAAGAAGGAAATATCTTCCTAGCTGCTTCTGGAATTTCTTTAAGTGTATAGGAATATTTGCCTACCTTCTGCTCTCAAAAAGAATACTTTGTGTTTACAAACTGTTCCTAGGAAAACAAGATATAACCAATCTCAAGCAAAGTGCCAAGGAAACAGAATTTTCCAAAAACAATAGTCACGCTGCTGTAAGTCATGATACAGCTGGGAAGAAAATCCTTATTGTTTCTTAAAGCCAATGCTAATTAACTTCAACAATAAGATTCCTCATAAAGAAATATTGGCTATGATTCCACTTTATTTTTTCCCACAAAAATTGTCTTTCTTGTATTTTTCTCACAATCCAGCCAGACATACTAAAATGTATAAATTTCCCAAACAAGCTTGCTTTTTAGAGAGAAAATGCAGTCTGAGAATAGTGACATTCTCGTATCCTGTTGGACAATTGCATCTAGAGTGGGTTTTACTGTAATTTGCATTTTGTGGTTGACAAACAAAAGAATAATAAAATACTACAAAAATATAAAATACAATGCTTCCCTTACATTCAAGTAGAGGCAGACTTGAACATTTAACTTAATTTTCCTCAGCCTGGTGATGTATTGGGATTAAGGCTCCCAGAAAGCCCACCAGATGGAGGAAGAAAGTTCCATATGCACCATATCAGGTGGGTTTCAGGCTGTGGAAAGTTATTCCAGAAGTCAAAGGAATAAAAGACAAGGGAATGGTTTTCATTCTAGGGTAGTTGGATTTAAGGTGGATATTAGTATGTTAATAATAAAATCAGTTTGGTGTAAAGCACCAGGCTAGAAACTGGAATGTGCAAAGAGATCTTACTTTCGTGGACCATGATGTCACTTCATTGTTTTTCCATTTGTCCATACGAGCCAAATGAACATAAGAAGGTAAAGAGTCCTTGAGAACTGGATCAACAGCTACCAACCATGGTATAATGGATAAGGAATGTGGGAAAGGGCAGATTTAGGACAATTTTCAGAGCACAAACTTTGATTTCACCTGCTGGCATTTACAAATTTGCCTTGCCCAAGTTAATGAATGAAATGTTAAACAGGCTTTCAAGTTTTATTATTGTTTGTGACAGACTGGCATAACGAAATTAAAAAATGAAGAAAAAAATCAAGTAAAGTCATGAAGCAGTTATTTATTATTCCAAATCCAATTCCATTCCTAAAGGATAACTCTACTTTGCAAGATTATTGACATTACTATTTTAAAAGTTGCATTCCAGCAGACAGAAGCTCATTTGTTAAAATTCTGTATCAGGGATGGGAAACAGTGGTCCTCCAGAAATGCTGAACAACAACTCCCAACAATTACATCCAGCAAGATCACAGTGAAGAATTCTAGTTGTTCAGGAACATCTGGAGAACTTCATACTCCTCACCCCTGCTTGACATAATTTGAAAGTAGAACTTGTGCAATCAGAAGTAAGCACTTCTCAAAGTGTACTCCTGTGTTTTCTATTCACTAGCACAAATCTGTGAAGTAAATACCATTCTTACAAGAAGAGCATAATGAAGATAATTGTGTCCTGTATTTAAGAGCCACAATAACTCCTGATCAGAAATGTAAGTAACCTTGTGCCAAATATCTTCTCATGGATCATTTTAAGCCTGTCCATTGGTGGTCATTATTCCATCATCTAGAAGCTACTTCCATAGCTTCAGATATACTTGTATATATCTTCTGGAGGAGTAAAGCAACTGTCTTAGGAAGTATTCCTTCTGAGTCTGTTAAATTATTTCCCTTCCTGAATTTTAGAAAACATAAAGCTGTTTCTTCACCTCCTAAACACCCGTTTAAAGAATGCAAAATGTGATTTGAATGATTGATTCAATAGATCAACTGAATCAAGTTGCCCAATTGGATCAATCTGCTTTCCCAATCAACTCATAAAAAATGTTTCTGCAAATGTCCAGAAGTTTCCAAAATTGTCCTTATCAACCCAGAACCATCCTGTTCAATACAAAAATTGGAATCAATTTCCTGCTTCATTCAGAAATTTGAAGAGTTCAGTTGAATTGCCTTCAAACTGACTTTCCATATCAAATATTCACACAGCCCGTCTAAATTAGTTGATTACTCTCAGATGCATGGAAGATGCAAGTATTTAAGTCAAACTCAGCTACCAATCCACCTATACCATACTTATAAGGAAGTAGAGGTATCTTTGTTTCAGACAATGTCTTAGATCATTTTATCTATCTATCTATCTATCTATCTATCTATCTATCTATCTATCTATCTATCTATCTTTCAAATCACAGTGATGATGTCTCCTGGAATGGTGACAAAATGTTTGCAACCAAATTGCCAAGCTTGGAGCTCAAACCAACAGTCTGTATGTCTGTTCTCTGTCTGTCTGTCTATCTGTCTGTCTATCAATCATGTATTTATCTATCATCTCTTCTGCATTCTTCATTGAATATCAACCTTACTGAATTCAAGGGGATCCCTTCCAATAAGTAGGTAAAGGATGAAGATTTCTATAAAGCAAAAACATTGAAGTCCCAAAGGTGCTTTTTCAGGCGGCAACTGAGTGTTCTTGTTTTTTCTTTTGAAGACGTTTTGCTTCTCATCCAAGAAGCTTCTTCAGTTCTGACAGGATAGTGGGGAATGGAAGGATTTATATTCCTTGCAGACAGCTGGTAATTTGTATCCTTTTAAAGGATTGTTGAATGAAATGACTTCAAAAGAAAAAGAAAGTTCAGTTGCCTCCTGAAAAAAGCACCTTTGGTACAACCATGACCTGGATGACTGAGAATCTCTACAGACTCCTATCCAAAGGTGGTAAATTGGCACAACCCTCCATTTCTTCTGTCTTCCATCTTATTTAACTAAATACACCATGCATTGAGTCAGGAGCTGTTAGAAGGAAAACAAGCATTCTTGCCATATATTTAGCTACTTGTAACTTGGAGTAACACAGTTAGTCATTATCAGTCTGGAGTTTTGAACCTGACACAGAGCTCCCTAAGTTCTGGTTTTCGTTGCTTCTCATGGATTTTGCCCAAGGAGACATGTTCTAATGTGAAGATCTGATATTTTAATGTTTTAGATTTATGTATGTCAAAAAAATAAAGAGTTGCTACTGAATATTGCATGCAATGCCCTCTTGCTGTCAGCCCTGAGCATTGAGAGCCCTGTTAATCACATGAATGCTCAATAAGAAAATTCCACTGAAATATGTAGCTCAGACAAAAACTGGAGAGACAGGATATTAGTTGTACTTGTGCCACTGTATTCTCATCAGAGCTTCAAGGCAAAATTTTTGGACAAATAGTCTTTTAATAAAAAACTTGACTCTAACAAAAGCAAAGTAAGAGAGCAGCATTACTTGGCATTAACCAGAGGGGAATAACTTAATTCTAGGAGAGGCTCAGAACCTAGTGGATGATTTGAGGATTAGCAAACAAAGTAGAAACATGATGAGAATGAAAAAAATAATTAAAATGTATTTGTAAATGGAAGGTTGCCAAGGAGGTTCAAAACATTTATATTTGACATCAAAAAGATACTGAAGAAAATTGGAACATTTTTGCTTTGTTAAATAGTTTAAAAAGTAATGGCAGCATAATATATGAATGTTGTTTACATTTTTCAGGATTACACAAATAGTAATAATGGATGACTGGAAGACGGCCAGTATAATCAAAGTCAACCATTATACAGTGGTACCTCTGTACTCATAGTTAATTGGTTCTAAGGCACAAGAGTACCAAAAATGATGAGTACCAAACAATATTTTCCCATAAGGAATAATGTAGTGAATCACAAGGTAGATGACACCGACAAGCTTGCTCGTTGAGTACCAAATGATGAATACAGGGGCAAAATTTTCACATCAAAATGCACTGAATGCCAAATTTGATGAGTTTTAAAGCAGTTAAATACCATGGTATCACTGTAAGCAACATAATATCAGTCATATATCAATTCATGAAATAATAGGCATTGTCTTTATTTCTCTTTCGTGTAAATTAGTTTTTATTGAATGAGGCACAATAAACTTTTAAGATTCCTTGAGAGTATTCTAAGAATATAGAAAAAGTTTGGACTTCTTGAACATTAAAATTCTTCTCACAAGTCCTTCACCAAAAACTTCAAAGCAGCAGCTAAGGAGCAGAAGTTAGGAATAAATGGACTATTTTCACAAAAGGGAAATGCAAACAGTGATTCTCCTACAATCAATATTACGATTATATGTTTTCATTGGCTCATAATCTGGGTGACAAATGAGCAGTGATGTTTATTTGTTTGTTTGTTTGTTTGTTTGTTTATTCGATTTATATGCCGCCCTTCTCCCAAAGGACTCGGGGCGGCTCACAAACTTCAGAAACGAACAAAATTAAGTTTAAAATTCAAAATTAAAATTTAACTATTTAAAATTCATTTAAAATTCGTATTTGTGTTCCTGTATTGGCTTGTGATATAAATAAAAGAGACTGTGAAAAGCTCCAGAAATAACTCTAAACGGAGGCAGTGCACATTAAAACAGAAAATGTGATTCGGTGCCAGCAAATAAAATGAGACACACATTGCACTAATACAACAAAAACAGCAATCCTGACTTCATATAGATACAAATGGATGAAAGTTATTATTATATTGAGCCGCAGTAGTGCAGTGGTTAGAGTGCAGTACTGCAGGCTACTTCAGCTGACTGCTAGCTGCAGTTCAGCAGATCGAATCTCACC
>JANHFM010001369.1:41381-52327 GCA_032468115.1 Grayia smithii | reverse complement strand
GCCTGGATGGCTCCTGAGATGGGGCTGAAGGGCGAAAAGGAAGCAGTATGCTCCCTCCCATATTTGGGTAAAACCAGATGCTACAGAAAAAGGAAAAAAAAACATATATATATACACTTGTTCAACATTCAGTTAGAATTAAATCTTATTCTTTCTTTTCCTCAAAAATCATATAATCACAGACTTGGAAGGGGATAATTAGATCAACATCTCCCTGCTTAGTATATATTGCTTAATATATGGTTTACATGTGAATTCTGCTAATATCTGCATGTTGGGCACAAACTGAAGGATTCATACTCAGACTTTTTATATGAAAGATCTTCTTTTTGGCTGATCTATATTTTCCTGCCTTATTAGAAGATGTCAAGGGGGCTATAAGGGAAAAAGCAGGGAAGATATTTCTTCCCTGCCTGGTTTTTTAATGTTAAAAAAGCTTTTTTTGTGCTAAAGTCGTATTGGACGGTCAACAGTCCATACAGGATTAATATCAATCCAATCAATTAAGAAAGAATCATGTCTGGAAAATTTTACATTGAAAATCAGCTGATTGTTTCTCAACACTGAAAATTCAAACTTAGGAGTCTTAGGAAGATATTATTAATTCCATCATCCATTTTCTTTCTTCCTTTTCCTTCTATGAGCCAATTCTTTCCTTGATATGATATATGGATTCATCACTGAAAATCAGCATATCTGGAATGTGAGGTAATGTGAAACATACCTAATTTTCCAAGAAATTGTTTGACTTCCCTAAATGGCTGAAAAGAATATACTGTATATACACAAGAACATTCCCATAGCCCACATATACTCTTTACTACTGTGGTTCTGCAACCACAGGAACATTTAAATATCGGAAAGCTGGCATATGATTGTTAGTCTCCAGGGCAATGGAAACAAGAATGACCCAATATCTTACAATATCAGCATTATCAACTCAGTAGAAAATAAGGGGTAAAAAACATTTGAATGAACTTTTCATCACATGCTACAGAATATAAATGTACGTATATATTTATATATTTTTAAAATACATAGCTTTTTTTAAATTATAAATACAATAATCAGGAGCACAACAGAATTAAACTACTGGAGTATAACATTTTAAAATAACAAAAGTAACAAGACATATTAACAACAGATTCATCTAAAAACCTGATTAAGGAAATACATTTTTTTAAAAGTCCATAAGGCTTAGAGACCCCTGAATCTGAACTAAAGGCCAGTTCTTCTTGTTCTTCTCAAGTAGCTACACAGAAAAACCCTATCAAATACAGATTAACAAGACCGTGTCACCCCTTAAGCCTTAAAAATCAGATTCATATATTAGCAAGATATTAACATATTATATATTAATTACCTAAATCTTACTGGATTTTATGCATCACCACAAGCATATTAAACTTGGCTTAAGTTTAAGATGCAAATTAACAGTCTATGTAGCTCTTTCTGAACTGAAATAGTCTTCATGGATTGTCCCCCTTGAACAGTGGTGGGTTGCTCCCGGTTCGGTCCAGTTCGCGTAAATAGGTAGCAGTGACGCTGTGACATCACCGAACCGGTTCTACACGTCCTGGACCCGGGCCCACTTGCGCGCCCGTACTTATTGGTCCCTGCGCAGAGCGCACATGCGCAGGAAGCCTTTTTTGAGGTTTTTTCCTCAAAAAAAGCTTCTGTGCATGCGCGGGAGTGCCTGTTTGGTGCGTGTGTGCGTGAAGTGCGCATGCACGGTCCGACCACGTGCAAAGCGTGTGCACCTTTAGAACCGGTAGTAAAGGTAAATAGAACCCACCCCTGCCCTTGAACAACCTACCCATGGCATTGTAACTTTTAGGGCAGTTACATAATGAAGAGGTAGATTGTAAACTGTTTTGGGTAACAGTTAAAAAAATTGGGCTAGAAACCAAAAGACTGAGTTCTGCCTTTGGTACAAAGCCAGCTGGGTCATGATGGACCAGTCATTCTCTCTTAGTCATAAGAAGATGACGAGACCATGTCTTCTCAAGATGGCAAACCATGTCTAAAAAAGTTGCCCATGGACTTCTTGTCCATGTAGTTATCAGGAGTCAAGACTGAGCTGAAGTATTCAATCGGTAAATGATTTCAGGTAATGTAATTATTGATATGATAAAAGAAAAAGATATAAGACTTTAAACCAGAGATTTTTTTTATTAGGAATTGTGCCAGAAACATATAATAGAGAATTGAGATAATTGATTGTGAATGTATTGACAGCGGCCAGAATTGTGTTTGCTAAAAACTGGAAAAATGAGAAAATATCAACGCAAAATGAAACTATTAAGAAAATCATGGAATGTGCTGAAATGAGTAAATTGACATTTGAAATTAGAGAACAAGAAGATAAACAATAGTATAAAATATGGGATTTATTTTATCAATGGCTTGACAATAAAACATGGAAATGAAATGTAACAGAAAATGAATGTTAAAATATAATATGTAATTTTTTTCTGAAATAATAATGCCATTGTTAAATAAATGACAAGAGGATAATGATGTAAGATATATATCAGGTTGATAATATGGAAAATTAGATAATTGGTTAAATATTATTATAAGCATGAGATCTATACCGACCGACACACTGTATGTAATTATGAGGGAAGATGGAGTTTTTTATGTTTTGTATGTTTTAATATTTTTTTTTTTTAAAAAGCAGATCGCTGAAGAGAAAGGAGGCCCGGAGGCCATACTACTTTCTTGTCACCAAAGTGCTTGGGGATTGTATCTCTTTAAGCTTCGGCAGTCCTTTTCAAAAAGCTTTTGCTGATAGGAACAGAGCTTCAGAGGGACGCACTCCCAAGCTCTGTTGGTGTCAACAAAAGCTTTTTGCAAAGAGCTGCCGAAGCCTACAGGACCCTGCAGGCTTCGGCAAGGAAATGGCAAATAGAGGGAAGGCCTAAAGGACCAAAGCCTTCCATCCATTTGCAAACATCCAGGCCTCAATTCGCAGAGTCTAAAGTGCAATGTCACGCAAGATCAGTAGTATGAGATATCGCGCTACCAATCTCGCATCATCTTGCGGTAGGTTAGGCCCCTGTTCTCTGAGAATACACTGAAAGCCTCAAGTAATAAAGCAGACAAAGAAAGCACGACAGAGAGATCTTCACAAGGTGAGTCTCCACAGGCAAAGTGCCTGTGAAGACCCGGCTGAGAGGGGGGAGGAATAGGTAGGGCAAATGTTGCAGAGCCACTGCAGTTGTTCATAAGGGCAAACAACTGCCATGATGCTGCAATATTCATAATTTTGGGATGTTCATAAATGCTAGGGGGCACTAATCACGTAACTTCAAATGTACAGTAAGGGAATGCTTGTAACCCAGGGATTACATGTAATTGGAAACTTATCAGAGTGCCAACCTAGAATTAAGAAGAAATTTCCTGGCAGTGAGAACAATTGATCAATGGAATGGCTTGTCTCCAGAAGTTGTGGATGCTCCCATCACTGGAGGTTTTAAAGAAGAGATTGGACAGACATTTGTCCAGCATGATATTGGTCTTCTGCTTGGGCAGAGGACCTCCAAATTCCCTGCCAAATGTTATACTGTTACTGAATTTTAAGCTGTTATTTCTGGTGTCAGTTGGGTCTCTGTTGTGATGGGCTTGTAACCTGATAACACACCTCAGAAGGTGTAGACATCTCCAGACTGACTACTAGAATAAATTTAGGGTGTGTCATTTACTGGGGCGAAAATTAATTTTTGAATTTTTTTTCAGTGTTCTAAAAATATGCGTTTTTACACCAAGAACTCAAATCTGCTGTTATTTTTGCAACTGCACAACATTTAGCTTGGTAAATCCACATCTGATCATATACTCCACAAAATTCTCTTGTAATCCAAATACTGTTAACTTTATCTTCTAAAAATTACACCTTGTGCTACAAAAATTTGTATTTTTATGCATGAATCTTATCTAGCTAAGTAAAAAATAATCCAGGCAATCATAAACTAAAATCAGAAAGCAATTATCTGAGTTTCAAAAATGTTTAAGTGAGTTTCATCAAGTCTTGTTTTGATTCATTCTTTGATATCAGCCACCAACTTGCTTCTTGGCCTCTGATATAACCCTCATGTTTCTCATGTGTATACTCTCTGCTTGCTACCTCTGGAAACTGTTTCACACATCTCTCTCTTGATTGGGCACGACAGGGTCACTGTGGTACTTGCATTGGTTTGTCAATGTAGTCAGTTTGCACGTTAAAGATGGCTCATATACACCTTCAGACGAGTCAATCAACTCCAGCAGAGTGGATGCTCTGGCGTTGATTAAAAGCATTTTTCTTGCACATAAAGAAAAATCTCCCAGCCTGTCATCATCTGCATCCCTCAAGTTAAAAATCTTTTACAAACCAGCTCTCCTCTCTTGAATGTCATCTGAACACAAGAGTGCCTGGGTTACCATTTCACTGAAAGTGTACCATGCAGAGTGCTGAATGGTTAGCAAACAGCATCTACTACAGCCTTCTTTTGCAGTCTGACTTGCTGTAGCTAGAACACATGACATGGGCCTTCAATCCAGGAATGTTTACTTTGATGCTGAACCAGCAAGGGTAGTACATACCAACAATGTATTCCACTATCATTCTTAAGTTTTGGAGAGTTTTGCTGTTAAAGCCACATACTGAAACCCATATTCAACAAAGCCTATTTGCAGTTGTCAACCAACGTGAATAGTTTATGGGGCCAATTTCCAGAACAGCCAGTTCTGTGGGAAGTTCTCCTGTCCTTATTGCCTGTGTGATCCTATATCCATACGTTTGATCAATAGGGAGATCCTTTACAACACTATCTCAGTGAAATGAGAGGCTCACCAATTGAAACTCTGGTAAATGAAGGATCAATGTCAAGTTCTGTTGCAGTGTCTAGCATGTTGCCAGTTTTATCTGCCCATTTGTTGTTAGACAAGGTCGTCCCATCCAATTTTGTGATTAAGTATCATGGGGTAACTCATTAATGTAGAGTGCACATACCAAGCAGATCAACTTCTGGTCAAGCTTGACCTCTACCCAGTGCATGGCACCACCTTCACTGCAAGTATTAACTTTTGTAGAATTTCCTCCAAGGGCCTTCAAGCTTTTGTCAATGCCTTTCTTCTTCATTAAATACACCAGATGATCAGCAATCATTTGAGCAGGTTTCCTTGTTTTTGAGCCTTTCTCTGGAGTGAAATTATAAAGGTATCTTCCACCCAGCTCACTGCAAACAGAATAAAATTCTTCTTTGATGATACTGGGGAATTTGCTGGTCTGAATTGTTTTTGCTTTCACCATAACTTTAGCTGCATCTATACAGCCATTGAAGATGTATTCTATTTCACCCATCTTACAGAGCTCATCAAATTCTTGATGTAGGGACTTCATAATTTTTTCCTGGGCTCTCTTGACTTTATTGTGGTCAACTACAAGTCTCTTGTCTTCTTTGGTGATCAAGCCAGCATCTATGAAGATGGCTATGGTAATGGCAGCAGTGACACGTAGACCAACACCATAACTTATGGTCTGCATTAGTTATTTCTAATCTATTGTAGTCTGTCTTTTCTTTTGAAGTAGAGGATACATGTATTTGGTCTAAGGCCTCTTCATAACTTCCATCACATTCCTCTTCAACTTCATCATCAGTCTGTCCTTCATTTTCATCATAAGTGATAATTACTTCATTTGTCAGTATTGAAATGTCTGAAATACTTATATTTAGCAAGCCTCTGTCTCTCATTGTCTTGCTGCTTTTGACTAATTGTTTCTCCTTGGGACATCTGGCAAACCAATCTGTTGCAATCCAAAAGAACCAATCTTGTCTCTCTGACCTTTAATGAAAGCAAGTTCCTTCAATGATATCTTCGTCTACTTAGGGCAAGTATAGTTAATGTGAGCTTCTTTTTTGCAGCCAGCAGGGTAGCCGAATTCAGCACACAGAACAAACATGGCAGAGTAGGAAAACGGTCAAGCCCTAGCCTAACAGCTTAAACCAAGACTACCAAAAATACTATTCCTAAGTGGTGTGATCACAGGATGTTTCACTTAACAACCACATTGCTTAGTGATGGAAATTCCAATCCCAATTAGGGCCATTAAGTGAGGTTCTTTGGGCCTGGTGGGTGCTGCAGCTTTTGTGCTGGCTGTGTGAGGCAGTTGTGGGGCTGCCCCTGGCCGCCTTCAGCCTTTACCTCACCTGTGGCTGTTCTGCGGGTGGCTGCTGCTGCTGCCTCCTCTTCTGCCACAAGGTGAAATGAGGCAGATGGTGGGGGAGTGGAGCTGCCTCCCTCCATCTGCCAGACACTCACCGAAGCTGCACAGGGCAGAAGAGGGGTGCACTGCCAGGCCTGTGAAGTGTGTGGGGCACCTCCAGCAGGAGGTACTGGAGGCAGCTGAGTAGCAGTTGGGGCTTGGTGGCAGGCCAGGCCAGGTGGAAGGCAAGGTGCTGGCAGCAGAGCAACCCCAGGTGAAGTCAAAGGAGGCCAGGGGCAGCCCCACGCCCACCTCACACAGCTGGTGTGCACAGCTGCAGTGCCCATTAGGGCTAGATACCGAAGAGTGCTGGGCTCAGCCAGTAGCCCAGTGCCCGCAGCAACGAGTAGGCATGCAGGCAGACCCTCAGCAGCCTGAAGGTGATGGCGAGGCAGCATGGGTGGTGTGTCTCCACTAGCGGCAGGAGCGGCACTCCAGAGATTGTAGATCTGTGCCGACTCACCCAGCACCAGGTAGGAGCAGCCCAGCAGGGCAGCCAAGACCAGCACTACCATGAGGGCGAAGAACCTGTGTGGCCAGCAGCAGCACAGGCCACCACTCAGCATCCAGCAGCCTGAGAGAAGTGTCTCAGCAGCAACAGGGCCAACAAGCAGGGTGAGTGGAGGCCAAGGCGCGCCAAGAACTTGGCATGTTGTGATTCCAAGCAAGCAAATGGTGCAACAGAGAGGGCAGGGACAGTAGTAGAGGTGCTCCCACTCCCATCAGCCCCCATGCTCACCACCTCCTGTATGTGAAAACAGTAAGACATCCTCAAAAATAAGCCCTAAAACCTCTTTTGTAGGCAAAAAATTATAAGACCAGGTCTTATTTTTGGGAAAACATGGGCAGGATGTAGCTGAAGCTTGGAAATTCTGCAGAAAGCAGGTTTCTCTGAATTATTAACATACTATCATGCTATAGAAAGAGGATTACCTGCTTATATCTTTCTGCTTGTCTTCCAACATCAACTTCTATGACTGAGAAATGGCCAAAAACAGGGTCAGTATGAGAACCTATTGTGTAGGAATGTACCTGGTAGAGAAACATATGGTTAGAGATAGGGTATGAGATGTATCTAAAACTACATATGTAAATGTATTGTCTATAAAAGCAACAATATGTAACACTTGCACATTGCTATGACAATACATTTAAATATGTAGTTTTAGGTATTAGATTACACGTAGTCCTCGAATTAACCACCACAATTGGAACTGGAATTCCAGTCATGAGTCATAGCATCACATGACTGGACTAGATTTTATGTGTTTTTATGATGATTGTTATGTGACTCACTGCAATCATTAAGCAAACCACATGGTCGTATGAAACCATTTTATCCAAAGGGCATTTTTGCTTGAAAATCTTTATAAAGAAACCAAATCACAAGGCTGTTAGGCAAGACAACTTCCTGCATGCTTCCCACCACCAATTCAGTGGAGAAGTTGGCAGGAAGTTCCAAGTGGCTCAAAACCAGGACAGCAGGCAGGAAAATGGTTGTTGCCTATTGGTGGTTAGGATTAGGGTTTGATAGAGCTACAGTACATGAAATAAAACTAGCATACTTCAGTATGCTTCAGACAGATATCATGTAGATAAAAATTCAAAAACAATGTATTCTAATTCTGAATAAAAAAGTGTGGGAAAAAGTTTACCACACAAACCAAAAAGTTGCTTTCCATGTTTTGTCCACCTATTTTTGCTTGGAAGGTTTAATTGCTTACACAAATAACAATTTTCTGTCTCAGAAGGTGAAGTGATACTAATAGACATTTTGTCCACCATTTTGCTGCATTTTGTACCTCTCACTGAAAATCAATTGTGAAACATTAATTTGGAGCTCTACTGATCCTTAACATATATAATTTGTATTACCTTGAAGATCTATAAATAAGCCTACTATGGCCTGTTGCAGCAGAAGTCTAAATTTCAATTATAGCCTGGCTGCAAACTAACTCCCAGTTCAGCTCAATGGCTAAACTATGAATTAAAACCTGGAACTATGGCATGAGTAGGAGGTAATATCCAAGCTGGAGGCTCCTCAGGACTCATAATGTCAAACCACGATTAACTGTTATATCAGAATAAACTGAATATGAATCTACACTGGTTTCAGGAACTTTCCATTCAATTTTAGTACCTAAATAACCTTGGAAGTAGAAAATAAAAAATATCACGACCATGTAAAGAAAATATATCCATTCTTCTTTTTACAAATGTTGGCTAAAAAACAACAACAGAATCTTAAACCCTATTTTGTTTTAAAACCTCTTCTGAAACTTATAGAATCAAGACCAGAGAAGTATAATGCCACAAAATATAATCTATTGCAACCCAAGTTCTACTTACCTTATGCAGTAACTTGCATTGCTCTTCCTGGTCAGAGTGGTAACTCCGCCACTGGAGTTTCAGGCGGCCATTCAACCACTGAAGATATTGGACATCTTTTTGGCCTTTAATGTGAGGTTTTGAAACAAGGCTTTTCCCCTTTTGCAGATATTTTAGAGGAGGATTGCACTAAGAAGGAAAATAATAATGAAATATCTGAAAATGATTTTTGCTCTCAGTTTTTCACAGTATCCCAGGTTTATTACGTGAGCTTAGAGCTTTTATAGATGTTTAATATTAGTTGTTGCCTAGAAATTTTAGCAGAATTTCTAAAGATGCTATTGATAGAGAAATGTCTCATTACTCAAGAGTTTGATGAAATGTATTCCTCTAGGAATAGTAATATATGTAGAGTCTCTTTTTATTACTTTCTTTCTCAATTGTATTCTGTCTCTATATCATAACTTGAAAAGAAGTTCTCATAAATAGAAATTTTCCCTTTTCTGCTCTGGGTTATCACATTCAAGCAGCAACATAAAGATATTTTCATAAAAAGGCATCAAAGATTCTCCATATATATATATTCAAGATGTCAAATTCAAGAAATATCAAGTATGCTAAAATAAATGAAGCTCCCCAAAAGTGAAAAACAATTGACTATCAGACTATCTAAATTTTCTGAATATTTCATGAAAGATACATGCAAAAAATATTGATATAGGGGATGTAACTGGGAGCCTAAACACTGAGATCCATTATCTAAAATGGCTGAAGGACATCAAGCTTATCTGCTCCTGACATATTCAAATATTCTAGTCTTTGAAAATGTGCCACTTTGATCACCATCCCTTTATCAACAATACCAACTTTTTATTCTATCCAATGCAGTGAAATATTGGAAAGAAATTATGTAAAGTGATTTGGGACTGTATCCATCAGGTTAAGTTTCTGAACATTGAACACTAAATACTGAAATCTTCCTCTCTGCAACCTGGAATTTAAAATCCTCTTCACTTCATAATGAGTCTCACCCTGCACCACAATTGGTTTTGGAGGTACAGCTGGTTGAGGTCTCAATCTAGAACCCACAGCAGGTTTTAACAGACTACAATGGAAAACAGGATGGATTTTTCCCAATATGGGAGGGAGATCTAGTTGAACGGTTACTGGGTTAATTACTTTTACTATGGGGAAGGGACCTAAATACTTCAGTCCTAACTTTTTGCTTTTTAAACTCAATCATATGTATTTGGTAGAGAGATAGACACGATCTCCCTCCCAAAAGAGGGTTTGGAGAGATCGATGTTTATCAGCTTGTTTTTTGTTTGCTTCAGCAGCTTCGCTCAGGGATTTTTAGCATTCTCCCAGCCTTTCTTTAATAACTCCATTCATTCATTTAGAGTCATGGAAGAAGGCTGTTCCCTTAGCTGCTCTGGCATAGGAACAAACTCCATGCCACTTGTAATCTGGAAAGGCGTTAGTCCCATACTGCTATGCATCACATTATTGTAAGCCACTTCTGTGAATGGAAGCAAATTGTCTTGTTGGTAATCCACATATCCTCTGATGTATTGTTCCACCATGGCATTCGTCTATTCCGCAGCTCCGTTCATACTTGAATGGAAAGCTGAGCTAAGCCCCTGCGATGACCCAATGGACCTTGGGAACTCTCTCCAAAACTTAGCAGTGAATTGGACTCCTTGATCAAAGATCACACATCTGGGGACCCCATGCAGTCAGTAGATTTGTTTGACGAACATCTTGGCCAATTTCTCCATTGAGGGAAGTCCCGAACAAGGAACAAAATGGGCTTGTTTCGAAATACGTCTATCACAGTCCAGATTACAGTAATGCTGTTACTCTCCAGGTGTTCTACTATAAAGTCTATAGTTATTTCTTCCCATGGGCAACTGGGTTCAGCTACCTGTTGAAGCAAGCCAGGAGGTTTCCCAGGTCTTCTCTTATTATTATTTATTTATTTATTTATTATTTGCATTTATATACCACCCTTCTCCCGAAGGACTCAGGGCGGCTCACATAATTAATAAATAGACATAAAAAGCATAAAAAATATTAAAAGTAAATGCAAATTTCTAATAAAATCAATATAAAATTTAAATTTAAAACCGAATCTAAAAAATCCCTTCGTCTCAGCCTATTTGGTGTAAAAGCCAGGTCTTAAGATCACAACGGAAGGAGTGGAGGTCAGGGGCAGTCCGGAGGTCGGTGGGAAGTTTGTTCCAGAGGGCCAGTGCGCTCACAGAGAACGCCCTCGCCCTGGGCACCACCCAACGACACTGCCTGCCTGATGGTACCCTGAGGAGCGCAGCCCTGTGTGAGCGCACTGGGCGGTGGGATAAGGGCAGAA
>JANHFM010001369.1:12090-29586 GCA_032468115.1 Grayia smithii | reverse complement strand
AGAGCCTCGGTGGCATACTTAGCTAGTGCACTGCTAAGTGGTTCCACTTAGCTCCAGCTGCCTGCAATTAGTGCAAGTTCGAGTCTCACCAAGCTCAAGGTGGACTCAGCCTTCCATCCTTTCGAGGTAAGTAAACTGAGGACCCAGATTGTTGGCAATAAGCTGACTTTGTAAAAATGCCACGGGGGGTGGGGGGCAGAAGCCCTAATAAGCAGGCATATACAAGGAATGAAGGTATTGCTAAGCACATTGATTTGTGCTCGAAAAATTGTAAGCTGCCCTGAGTCTCCGGAGAAGGGCGGGATATAAGTTGAATTAAAAAAATAAAATAAAATGCATGTCTAATATAAAATCAGCTCCTAAGAATAAGTTATATTAATTTCTTAGAAATCCAGTATTATGCTCAAAATCATAGGTTTGTTAGAGCCACAGGTACCCTGAGTTTCCCCACAATCATGCCAATTATATGCAAAAGGCATTTGAATGCTAATTTACAATAGTTTCTTTCGTTATTGTTCATGGTGCCATCCAGAGCTCTACAGATTTTTCAAGGAGGTGGGTTAATTGAAATGAATTCATCTGTGGGAAAAAATATTAGACAATGCCTTCTGTGAAGTAATACAAATTTCAGATCAATGCTTTATCAGAAAACTTCATTGGTGTTCTCATATCTTTCTCAGTTTCAGTGTTTCCAGTATAATCTCCTTAAACTTTAGCTATATGTCCAATTAAGTGGCTGAAACATTACATAGGAAGTGGTTTGAACTAGACAGTATTTGAAAGATATATGCGCAAATTAATACATGAAAATATTTGTATTTTGCTCACCTAGTTTTATGTTTGCATTTCCTATTTTTGTCCCAAATTCCCATTTTTTCCCCCAAAATTATCTTGCTGTTGTTGACTTATCCAGCTCTAAAGTATAGTCTTACTTAGAGAATCAGGGCCCTTCCCGGGACTGTGAAGTTTTATAAAATGATTGATCATTTGTTATTAATACTGTGTATTGTGATGAATTTAGAGAAATAAATTTTAAAAGGTTCATTTTTAGGTAGATAGCTAGAACTGGCAGATTCATCTCCGACGAAGGCAACTCTCTTTTCATTGGCTACCGTAGTCCAATATAGAAATCTTTCTGTCACTTATCTACATTCCTCCAGGTTTCTGCGTTGAAGAATTACATTACAGTCTCTGCAGAGCATAGGCATGGTGTCAGAACAGCTAAGATGGAGGCCATGGTACTGTTGAATGCATACGCAACATTGATGCATACGCATCAATGCTGAATGATGAATGCATACGCAACATTGATGCACATAAAAAGGGGGGAGTTTGGAGTGTAACATTATGTCTGCAATCTTGCCTGCTTTGGCCTAACTCTCTCTTCCATGGATACTGCTGCCCTACAGTCACACTGTTCTTAGCTCCTATGCTTTCAGTTGACTCTCCAAGGGGCCTCCTTCTCAACTAATGCCTTCAGGCAGTCTATTAGACAAAACTGGCCCTCTTGGTTGGAAAAGTGGAACTTGTAGTCCATGTTTGGAGAGCATTAACCTCGGGATGCCTATCATGGGCATTTTTCTGACTATTGGCAGACCTTATGTTACACATCAGAAGCAAAACATATTGGGCATATTTCAGTGTATCTGGAATGGGGAATATTGAGAACACAGGGGAATCAGCAGATATCTGAGGACTCCAAGCATATTCTTCCTTGAGGAGATATTCTTCCTTGAGGAGATAATGACAGGATTTGTAAAAGCGGTTTTTGCACCTTCAATATAACCATAGGTTGCAGGACTATATGCATTTTATTGCATGGAAATTGTATTATTCGTTTTGAGAACAAGAAAATAAATGCACCTACAGTTGTTGTAAAGTTAGTTTTAATAAATGGAGTGCAGATATTAAATGCAGTTGTAAAAATGGGGGTGCTGCTACAAATACCTCACACACGTTTGTTAATCTAAAAGACAATGACTGAAGGAAAGCATGTCATTTTAAAAGATTCCAAGATCTACTAACTAGTAATTTCGCTTCTCTAATGAATAGGCATTCCAGCATAACCTAACCACACCCACTTGGAAAGTCCAGTGTGTACTTCACAGTTCAAATGTCTGTACATCAGAACAAGAAGTACAATAGCTGTTACTCAATTGCTAGTCAAATATCTTAACACTGGGGAATTCCAAATGTTGCTTAGGGAATTTTGGACTGGTAGTTCTCAATAAAGAACTGAAAACAAGCATACACAGGGAAAAAACTTCTTATCTTTGCTCTAGATTTTGCACAGGGAATTTTTTTAAAGGATGTAATAATAATTGTCCTACCTCTATGCCATATTTTTCTGCTTTGCAGAGCCAGAAGCCTGTAAATCAGCATTTCATGTCATTCATTACTCTTTTTTTTTCTACTCTTGTATTTAAACCCTTTTATATAGTTACTGAAAAAAGTTTACTACACCACTGTAAATGCCTTCCGTGAATTGTCCTAAATTGAACAAGCAGGGAAGGGGGGAGAAACCGGACTAGGTTCTGGAAAAATCTGAGATATTAGTTTATTTACTACTGAACATAGTATTTTAAAAATGGTTTTATAAACCTTCCTCTTATTACCTAATCTATAATATGAAGAAATACAAAATGACACCTAGGATTTTTTTTTTTTTACAGCATAGTTGTATACAGTAGCAAAATAAGCAGACATTAAAAGGTACCCAAAAATTAATTTTCAAATCTTGATAAAGACATATGAAACAAGGAGATGTAATATTTTAAAATACTTGGAAGGCTAATGCTTGTATCAGAATCTACCAAGTGCAAGTACACTTTTGCCTGATAATGCAGATTAATAGCTGCATTATAACTGCCTGCCTGTCCCACCACGTGTGCTTATCAACCAGGATTCTGTGTACATCAAAAGAAAAAGCAACGAAACTGCTACAGTTTGCTGCACACTACAGCATCCTATTAGAGTCCCTTGTTCACTATTGTCATTACATATATTGATATGCTTTTGTTTATATTTTGTAATGTATATTTGAATATCCTAATCGTTTATTTTCCTACAGGAGATGGAAATTGTCTCATGCACGCTGCTTCCCAGTATATGTGGGGTGTCCAAGACGTTGACCTGCTTCTGAGAAAAACATTGTTTAGTGTACTTAAAGAAGCCGATACACGCAATTTTAAACTGCGCTGGCAGCGAGAAACACTTAAATCACAGGAATTTGTGGCAACAGGACTCTGCTATGATACCAGGGTAAGGTAATCCAGTTTATGTAAGGGAAGAATGTTTCAAATCTTGATATCCTCAGGTTGTGATTCCTTGTGGTAATTACACACGATGGGACACAATTAAGAAAGTAAAATTGCAGAGCCATCCATCAGTTAAAACATCTTAATCCTATAACTTTACTGGATTGCTCAACGAAGAGTTTCACTATTGTGGAGTTTCCAGACTAAGTAACCTCCCCCAATTTGGGTTATTTCCATGGACCACCCACATCTTACAAAGTTGGCGTTTGTCTGTTTTTCCTATTATGGAGAAATATACCATTACAGCAGTAGTAAAAATGAAAAACGAAAACAATTACGTTTTTTTAATAAAATTACTGCCTCTTGGGAATATGCAGTATGGTCATACCTCTTCCATCATAGAGTCTGTGCCAGCTGAATATTTAATCCTGTTTTCAGCTTCTCTGTGCAGATTGCTGATGGTTATCCATGCAAATCTTCCCAAGAATATCTAGCCATTTTCTCTCCTTTATCACTAGTTTGCCTCACTAGAAGCAGTAGTTTAGATGAGCTGTCCCATCCACCCCTAACAGACAGAATGATGTTCAGTCCTGAATTGGCATTCTTATAAGTAGTCACTAGTCTGAACATTTGTTTCACTGGAAATTAATGTAGAAGTGCCAAGTGCTATTTCTGTCTGTGATAGGTTCTGAAAGGAGTAGTCCTAGATTCTTTTTTTAAAAAATACCAGTATTTTGCTAATTGGATCCCTTTCCTGATTCCTGAAATACCTTGATCCAAGCAACAGGAGAATATCATGCCTCTGCTCACCTCTTGCCCAGATTGTTGTGAGCTGGTACCCTTATGATGAGAACATGCATGACACATTTCTTCACCATCATGTCATGCTGGTCCATAAGATAGTTATAGGGGTAGAGTAGACCCATTCATTCCTGTTGAGACATGCATAGAATATAAAATAAGATAGTATGTAGGAACGCTATTAAAAAAAACAGTAAAACCAATGATGGACTCATGTTTAGAACTAATTTCCAGAAGAATGATTGGGGATGAGAATAAAAATGACCACTTGATTAGTTCTGATTATAAATAAAGAATGATCCCCTCCCCCAAATAATGCTACTTCAATCTTTCAACATGACGTGCTATAAAATACATTGATTTGTAGCAGAAGAAAAGCATTTAACTGTATTTCTGGTGTGCGAGGGCTTCAGCGTTGCATGATGATTCCTGATGCATCTTCTTTTTCTACATTAGAACTGGGATGATGAATGGGACAATCTTATTAAAATGGCATCTGCAGAAACATCAGTTGCCCACACAGGCCTTCAGTATACCTGTCTGGAAGAAATCCATATATTTGTCCTTGCTAACGTCTTAAGGCGCCCCATCATAGTTGTTGCAGGTAAGAATTGATGGGCATAATAGCAATAAGACCCCATTTTATGTGCTCACACTTATGTATATGTGTTATCATCCCTCCATGTAATAATTGTCTAAGAAGGACAAGTAGTATTTCATATTTGGTCCCAAACTTTCCCTCTTTCCCAATATTCATTCATTAAGGGATCAACAGCAATTCTTCCTTCTGTCCCATATTCATCCATTGTGCCATTGTAATTTGGTACAATGTGCAATCAAGGTTTTAGAGCAGAGGTGGCTCCCAGGTTTCTTTTTCTCAACTTTTGGAATCCCCTTTGATGGTTAAAAAAAAAACCAGCATGGTTTTCTATGGAAAACATTAGAATTATTATATATCTGTTCTAAACTAGGCATTAAAAAAGTCCACCAAATCCCCTACCTACCCAGCCATTTACAATATTACTTTATTCACTTTCCAGCCTGCATTCTCCCGAAATCCACTGGTGTTAAGTTGTTGTCACACTGAGTTGTTTATGTACTGATGAATGTTTAGAAATTAAAATAGAGGAGCCTAATATTAACTCAACCTGTTTATCTTTTCTTATAGATAAAATGCTCAGAAGTTTGCAGTCAGGCTCCAGCTTTTCCCCTCTGAACGTTGGTGGAATTTATCTGCCTCTCCATTGGTCAGCAGATGACTGTTACCGACACCCTATCATTCTTGCTTACGACAGCATGCACTTCACTCCTTTGGTTGTTCTGAAGGATAGCGGACCAGGTATGCATTTGAATACCAGACTATATTGTGCTTCCATTTTCCTGTTCCTTCTGCCTTCCAAGCTGACAGCCCCAAACTTATTTTGAATTCTTACGGCCACTTTAGACAGGTTGTTTGCCTGGTTTAGAATTCCCAATATTTTTCATCTTTTGCTTATACCTGACTAATGCCATTACTAGACTTTTCTTTACATCATTGGTTGTTTGGATGAAGATTGCCAAACGTGACCTGTGAATGTCTTCAGCTGCGTTATGCCCTTCTCAACCCTATTTGATTCATTCCCTTTTTCCTTATTTCATTCTGTAGAAATCAAAGCAGTTCCTTTAGTCAGTTGTGAAAGAGGAAGATTTGAAGACCTGAAAGTGCATTTTTTAACTGACTCTGAAGAAAGAGAGAAAGAAAAACTGATGAGAGACTATCTCATGGTGATTGAAATTCCTGTACAAGGATGGGACCCAGGGACAACACATCTCATTAATGCTGCAAAGTTAGTATAAGTCTTGCCCCCTTCCAACATTATTACTATTTGATAATATTTTTAAAAAATACTGTTAAAATATCCTCTTTCAAGATGTTAACATTAAGTAAAACATGTTAGTTCAGGAAGATACAAAAAATAGCGAACATAGATCCTGTTCCTGATCTTCAACCAGGAACTGGTAATTATTTTTTTAAAGGTATTGTCCACAGCTTTTTTGTCGCCCCTCTTCCTGCAAAGATGACAGTCCAAGATGATACTATTTTATTTTACTCTCTGAAATTCATCTCTCTGAGGGGCAATAAGGATATTCATATGCTATCCCTTTCTTGTTCCCTTGTGTATGAGGGTATGCAGAGGGGAGGAGGGAAAATCAAGGAAACGTGTGACTAGACTTTCATTCTTATTATTGATGGAGTCTGTGTACCCAGCCGTTGTGCTTACCTGCAAGAATTCCTTGCTATCAATGAGAAAAAGTGGTTTGTTCATACCAATGGAGAGCAAACCTTTTGTAAAGTGAGATGTGGACCTACTCTTTGTTCAGATATCAGTATATAAAAACAGGGAAGTACCACTGCTACAGCTGTGGGGTGGAGGCGGGTGGGACATAGCTGCAGTACAAAATATTTGAATGGCAAACTCACAAGCTCTGCTGTTCCCTTTTCATGTTCTTTTAACTGTTTGAGAAGTTTCTAAGCATCTCTAGTCAATCACTATCATGGCTAAGAATTAAGTCCAATTAAGGTTTACCTTATAGAAGCTTAGTGCCATTTGCTTCCATGTTGTAAACCATAATGCTCCTCAGATTCCCATGATTAGATTGTTGAATCTGCCTCTTTTCTGGGATGACATGAAATAACTTCTCAAATTTGGAACAAGTATGAGCAGATTTTTTAAAAAAAAATAATGCAAATCAACTGGTCCACAAGCAGATCAAAAGCTTTAATTTGTATTTAATCCTTGGAGAGCAGCTAAGAGTTCCATGGAAAGCATGTCCATATGCCCTCCAAAGAATATTGTATGCGGCATCTTTCAAAACGCCCACCAGCAAGATAGGTAATAGCAATTTAAAGTGACCTGCATGTTGATTAAAACAGAAGTACCATCATCTTGTCCAGAGTCCATTGTGTGCTGCAACATCTTTAGAACTGCCTATTTGCTTCAGTGGAGTAAATCACTCCTGTTCCTGCAACTGTGTTAAGTTAAAGTTCCTGAATAGTATATCATTGGCCTTGTAGACCAAGCAGAAAAAGTCTTCTGATGCGGGCTCAGCTGCCTTTTATCTGATCGTTTCCTTGGCTGTGTCTCTGCTCTAACTCCCAAGGTCATCCCCACATATCATTACAATTATATTGTATAAAGCATTGCAGAAATCAAGGCAGAATGTTTCTGTGGAAATAAACAAAGCAAAACAAAGGTATCTTGAACCAGAAAAGGGGGCATAGTTGGCTTTCCAGCTAAGCTAGTCTTCCAACTACTCTCTTTTGTTGTAATATTTAGAACTGTTTTCAGACAAAACTATGTTGTGATGAGAAGCCATATTGTTTAATAGGGAAGAAATCTAACTGGAATGAGAAGTGGAATCCATAAGCCACCTGGACCTTACAACGTGGTCCATGATGTAACTAGGAAGGAATGTTCTTAACGTGCTAAAAGAGGCATTAAATATCATTATCAATTCTTTCTGCAAGTATGCATGAAATTTCCCTGTAATTTCATCTTTTTTAAAAAAATTCCACTTCCTTCCATAACATATTATTAGTGTAGGTTTTCAGTTGTAATGCTATCCTTGATTTTATAAATTACAGTTCTCCCAACTTTCCTCCCAGCTTATGTAAGAGCATTGCCTTTTCTCCCTCCAGTGATATTCATTTCTTCTCCCTTTACTTTTTTTCAAGGTTGGATGAAGGTAACTTACCCAAAGAGATTAATCTGGTGGAAGATTACTTTCAGCTGGTGCAACATGAGTACAAGAGGTGGAAAGAAAACAGTATTGGGAAGGAAACAGGTGCGAGGAATGGACTGGAATTGCAGTTATCCCAGCTATCGCTTATGGAGGCAAAATGTGAAACTCCCAACTGCCCTTTCTACATGTCCGTGAATACACAGCCATTCTGCCATGAGTGCTCAGAACAGAGACAAAAGGCAAATTTGGTAAAGAGGCAGCACTTCTGGTCAGGCTCAGAGAAGCCCCGGGTAAATAGGTCCAGTTACCCAAAGGATGAACGCCACCATCCTCTTGCCTGGACTTCTGAAAATTCCAGCACAGAACCTCGTTCTGCACCTCCCACAGCTCCAAGTCTTTTTCTATACAGTGAAACAACTGCCATGAAATGCAGGACCCCAGGTTGCCCTTTTACACTGAATGTGCAGTATAATGGGCTTTGTGAACGTTGCTACAACTGTACAGAGGTCAACTCTTGCAATATTCCAAGCGACCCACAGCATTCAAATTGTGTGACTTGCACATCCTGCCTTAAGGACACCAACAGAACCTTCAATGGGATGTGTAGCACTTGCTTCAAACGGACTAGAGACCATTCCTCAAATGCCAGCTCTGGCACTATGCCTTCAAACCATCAGAGGTCCAGTTCTGATCCTGTTCCTATATCACAAAGTTTTTTGCAGCATTCCTGTCGTACGGCAACCAACAGCAATAAGGTGGAAGCGCCGCCATATGCTCAGCCCCAAAGAACAGAACCAAGGACAAGAAACAGTAAATGCAGGAAGCCTGGCTGTAATTTTTTTGGGACTCTCCAGAATGAAGGCTTTTGTACCCTGTGTTACTTTGAGTATCAAGAAAATAGAGGCAAGTAAGAGAATATCATTTTATTCTGTCTTCCTCTTCCTTAATGAGTTGGGAGGGACTAAAATTTGAATTTGCAAGAGAACACCCGATAAATGCAAATGGAGTATAACAAAATAGCCTTTCAAATAAGATCAAGTGTAGTACATAGCTCTGAAACCTTTGAAGTGTTGTATTGTGCACATGCAGCCACAGTAGAATTTTCTCAGCTTGCATTAGTCATTTACCATAATGATAATTGGAGGGCTGTTTTCATATTTTGCTGAGATACACAGAAGAACCTTAACTACATCTGTTTATTTTTGTTACTGGGGAACTTTAGATTTTCACATTATTTTCTGATTTGGAAAATCATCTGGAATTGAAATTCATAGCAATTGTAAGTTTAGTATGTATAAATAGTAGAATACTTTACAGTATAGTAAAAGTAGAACATTGATACTTGTCTTTCCTCATGTATCTCATTGCCAGAAAAAAAATATATCACTAGTTTCTTAAACAGTTACTGAAAAGGCCCAGGGAGTTTTTAAAAATAGCCTTCCTAAATTATATGCCTCAGTTTTTCTTCTGAATACATACCAGAGATGTAGAATGAGGGAGGTAAAATAAATAACTTGGCCCTTTTATCATTCTCTCCTCAGAGTTTACATTAGAGTGATTGTTTTTCTTCTGTTCTCCTTTTATTATAGAGGCCCCCCTGCTTCATCAACAAAGGTCTCCTGTGACTTCTCCTGTTTTGGAGCATCCTGGAATCTCAGCTGCTGTCTATCAGAATACCGTTTCCTGCCCGGGTCGAGAATGTGGCACAATAGGGAGCACCATGCTTGAGGGATACTGCCAGAAATGTTTTATTGAAGCACAGAGCAAGCGGCTCCATGAAGCCAGAAGAACTGAAGACAAAATAGTGAGACAATCAGAGGTCAGCATGCAAATGCAACTCATTCTTCCCAATGTTCTTTTACCTATCTTCTCAGACAGTCTACATGATTCCATGAAAGAATCAGCAAAATATTGCTTTCTACTGAATTTACCTGTTCATTGTAGAGGATTCTGGAAGATGGTGTAATATGATAAATGTTTGCCTACTTCTTGCAAAGGAGGAAGAAAGCTTTCTGCTTTTGTTTATTAGCAAAAATATTGCTTGATAGAGGTTTCTTTCTATAATGGGTCATTTTGATATTACAACATCCCAGTAGTCAGTAGACTGATGGGGATTAGATCATAATAACTGGGTAAGGAAGTAGTTGTTTGCAATGGGAGGAGAGGGAAGCTGATGTTTACCTCAACTAGGAAATTTGTGTTTTACATTAGCGATATGCCGAGTTAATCTGTTTCACGTGCAGGCAGTTGTTTACTCATTCTCCATGTTGTAGCCATTAACTGTTTTCAAAGAAATCAAGTGTATTTCTTTCTTTTTTTAAAAAAATGAATGATTAAAAAATATTCAGCTTCCACATAAATTTTGTTAAGTACTCTTATATTCATGGTAGTTAATGAAATCTAATGTAAATGCAGCAGGTTTATTGAAGAAGAGTCCTTTAATTGCTTTCCATTTAAAAGATGCTTTTAATGTTTTACAGCAAATGGGACAACATCAAGATTTACACAAGAAAACTACACACTCTCAAAAACGCAAATGTGCTAAAGTTTCGTGTAGAAATAATTTAGCTTCCCGGAGTGCAGAAGTGTGTCAAGAGTGCTTGCGTGTAAGCCAATGGAGACAGTCTGGAACACCTCAGGTTGAACCTCCAGCCAATGAACTTCCCAAACAGCGTTGCCGAGCCCCAGCCTGTGATCACTATGGTAATAACAAGTGCAATGGCTATTGCAACGAGTGCTATCAGTTCAAACAAATATATGGATAGCAAATGCCTTTTTTTCTTTTTGCCTTGCAAAAGAAAAAAAAAAAGGAATGGTGCTATGTTCAAAACACTTAATTGTCTTGCTGTCCACCTGATCCTCTTCAGTCTTGTGAAAAAGATGACTTTGGAGGGAAAACAATAAGCTGATTTCTTTTGTGCATATGTAGGTACACACATGTGCACATATGTAAATGCAGAACTAGGACATTAATCCTGGGATAGTAAAGGAGGTTGCTTCCAGCACAGATGGCGAATGGCAATACTTGACTACAAAACCACTTTTCTTCAAAATATTTTGGATTATGTTTGGCATTGAATATATTGAAAAATAGACAATGCTGCCCTTTGCATGCTTTTCTGCTAATATGTCTCTTGCATTCTGTCTAAATTGTGAGCATTCTGAATGTAATGAAACCAGCCAAAAATTTGAAATGAACAGTTTTATACAACAGTCATCAAAATTGTGTGTGTGATTGCTCTGAAAATGCTGATACAGTAGAGCTAAGATTGAACAAAATATTAGGAAGTTGTGGGAGAACTTTTTAACCATTTTTGCTTGCTTGTCCTTTTTTTAAGTTATTGGCTGCTGCTACATTTGTTTTATGTAGGTTTTTTTTTTTTTGGCAGTGTTTCCAAATGAAAGTTTTATGCATGTAGAACAGCTATAAACCCATAAAATTTGGCCTTGGAACGCTGACTGATGTTTTTCCATTGACTATTCTGTGTGGTTTGAATGAGGGTGTAGTTGCTAAACCTCTTGTAATTTAGAATGTGAAAGAGCATAGGTATTTTTAAGTATAACATTTGAGAAGGGAAAGTTGGGGGAGGGAGATCATGAGAAAAATAAAGGTTCCTAAATATTCATGTATATTGATTGACATGAAAACATACTGACAGATTAGAAAGAACCTACTCTATGTTTATTGAGGAAAAAGACCAACAGTCTTTTTTTTTTACAATACAGTCTTCCTGTATTGTAGATGATATAACAAATCTGCTTTCTCTTCATGTCTGGCCTCTACTAGTTAAATCAAAAGTTTGCTGAACTGTTACAGTCCTTTTGGAATTTACCAGGGTTGGGCTGCTGGGGGTTCACAGGGGTTCGGGAGAACCTCTAGCTAAGATTTTGTGCAGTTTGGAGAACCCCCAAATCCCACTCCTGGCTGGCCCCGCCCATCCTACCCTGCCCCTCCCAGGAGTCCCCACATTGCCCGTTTTGGATGTAGGTAAGTGCGGGGCGCGCACAGAGGGTCGGAGAGGGCAAAAAACAGGCCTACCAGAAGTTCAGGGAGGCTGGAAACGGGCCTGTTTCCAGCCTCCAGAGGACCTCCGGAGCTTGTGGAGGCCGTTTTCACTCTCCCGGAGGCTTGAGGAAAACCTCCAGAGCCCAGGGAAGGCAAAAACAACCCCACCACCACCATGATGCAGGAGGCCAACTAGGCCATAGCCACCATGGCCACGCCTACCCAGCAACTGGGCAGAGAACCCCTTGCTAAAATTTTTGAAGCCCACCCTTGGAATTTACTAAGAAATAAGGAGGATCTTCTTTGGGTATCTGTGTCCTTATAGTTAAGTCTTAACTTCTGGGCTGGCAGGTTCCCAAAGTAGACAGGCTTGGTTTTGGTATTTGTTTTCCCACATTTACACATCCCTACAGTCCTCAATTATAACTGACTGTTGATATATCTAATAGCGAGGGGGCGGGGAAGAGGCTCTAGGTTGTTTGTACGGTGGCCGCTCCTGTGAAACCCTACTTATTTCCACTGTAAGTTTGCAATCTCGGGCCATTATCTGCCATAACTGCATATTGTTCTGAGTAATCACCAAACAAAAACATATTTGGAGCTCTGCCATTTAAATCTTCCATTTTTCCCAAGGCCCTCGTGCACCTCTTGTTTTCTTTCTCTGAAAAGTGGGGGTGGGAGGGATGGAAGCATGTACCTCAACTGCTTGCATTTTGCATGTGTATGTAATCTCTGCTAGTGTCACAGTCCTTCGCTGTTCAAATTTCTGTGTATGATTTTGTGAGCTTTGTAAAATGTGAAGGCGTATTTAAATATTTATGTTATTTCAAAAAATGTTAATTTTGGAAATTTGCACATTGCCAATATAATAATTTGCTCTTTATTTCATTCTCTTTTTTTAAAAAAAGAAAATCCTTCTTGTCAATATAGAATGGGAAGACAATGAAGGAAAATCGAGCAGCCAAAATAAATTATTTAAAGATTTGTTTAATTGTACTCTTGTGATTGTTTGAAAATGTCCCTTATGTGTTTGGGGAAGGGGTGATCAAAGTGAAGAGCTATCTATGGCATTTCCCTTTCCCTGAACTTCATCACTGTTTCCTTGCCACCCATTTGTTTCTTTACAAATTTTATCCCTCACAGTTTCTTCAGTTTCTTCAACTATTAGTTTTTAAGTCCATGGATGCTCTCTATACCATTTCTTAGCAGCTCTACCTCCCTCATCTTTGTTCTGTTTTCCCTTGGCTTTTCTTCTGAAACAACTTCCACTCCATAGTAGGGTTTTTTTTCCCTCCACTATACCTCTTGCTTCCAAGAAAAGGGAATTATTTGCTGTGCTCTCTGTCAAATTTGGCTGTTTGTCTCAGTAGTTGGATTCAAAAAATTTTACTACTGGTTCTGTGGTGGTGGCTTGGTGGGCATGGCATGGCTTGTGGGCATGACAGGGGAAGGATACTTTAAAATCTCCATTCCTTCCCCACTCCAGGGGAAGATTACTGCAAAATCTCCATTTCCTCCCAATCAGCTGGGACTCGGGAGACAGAGAATAGATGGGTGCGGGGCTAATCAGAGGTTGTATTTACCGGTTCTCCGAACTACTCAAAATGTCCACTACTGGTTCTCCAGAACTGGTCAGAACCTGCTGTATACCACCTCTGGTTTGTCTCCTAATAAAGACCCAGAGATGTCTATGAAGACCAATGACACTCTTTCTTGTAATAAAGAATACCAGTGCATATTTTGTTGTACCAAAACCTACTTTCTCCTCTTCCTTCAAATTACACAGATAATTTAAAAGGATGAATTCTTCTCTCATCACATATTTTTAGGGACAACTATATTTTCCCTAGTCCAGGAGATATGAATCTATTTTTGTTAGCAACATGGTTCTCCTAATTTTACATTAAATTTTAAAAATCTGTGTCAGGGAATTTCATTTTACATTGTTGTGGTTTTGTGTTTCTACATTTCCCAAAGTAACTATCAGCCTATACATGCTCTTTCTACCCAAATTATTACCTCTATGTTGCTTTTTCATCACATGTTTTTTTGTTTTGGACAGAACTCCATGATACATTTTTATTTACTCCACATCTGCCAATCTAAAAGGTAATTTTTCTCTGTTCAGTACCATCTGATAAATTATCTCAGCTGCTCTCATCATTGTATCTGATCTCCTAGCCTGATTTTTAATTCACATACTAATTAACAATAATGCTATCAAAATTTACTAATTCTATTATTTTTGAGTCTACTCTCTCTCCTTTTCCAGTCTATTTGGCTTTTTATAAGATGGTTTCTGAAGCCTTACTTAAGCCTGTTGACATCAGGAAAAGGAAGCAAATGAAGAATTCAATCTGAAAATCATTTTTTTATGGCCAGCAGGAGCTGATCCACAAATCAAATTTTTATAATTCTCAAAAGTAAAACCATGACAAAACTTTTATTTGCACTTATCTTTCTTGACATTTGGTTTCTTGGGGCCAAGGAGGCTTAGGTTGCTAAAAATTAGAGAGCAACAACTAGACTTGTCAAACCAGGTATATATAGCACTAGAGGAAATGCTAACTTTTTTATTTGTAGATTCAGAAGGGAGCAGTACTAGGGTATTAGTATTAGGAACAGTTCCATTAGGACAAATATGTTCTCCTTTAGCTTGTATTTCTTGCAATTTAGTTTCTGGCAGAATTCTATTTTCAAGGTGAAAGCAACTTTGTGTCTGCCCACTGCCTTTAATAAGTGTCTTGCACTCCTGAAAACTGATATGTGGCTAAAAGAAACTGATGTACAAAACTAGCAAGTGGCTAAAAGACAACATTTTACAGTAATAAAACCAGAACAAATTCCTCCCTCCCTTCCTTTTCTCTATCACCATCTCTTTTTAAAATATTAATAAATGTGGAGTCCTTGGTGTTCTTTAAGTTCGGTTGTTTGCAGACTGCTTGCAGATATTCGGTGTTGGTTGCAGGAGAAGATAATTGGAGGTTTTGTTTCCTCCTCAGCTTTTTATTATCTTCGTCTCATTTGAATGGTGTGTAAATGGTTTGTCTCTGTGTCTGTTCTATGCGACTATGTGTCTATTCATCAATAGACATCCAAATAAGAGGCCCCCAAATAAACAGGGATTAACATCAGATAAACAACCAAGTGGAAGACAATATCCTAATCAAGAAACCACAAAGAAGAAAATCTCACTCCCACCAACTCTTGCAGGGCAAGCTACTGTATATAAACAGGAAGCAAATCCCATACTCTCCAGCACTGATAATGTTACCTAGTTGGGTTCTGAAACATCTGCAAATTCAAGGCCTAGGAGCCAGATCCGGCCCGTGGGGTGCTTAGATCTGGCCCGCAGGGCCGCCCTGGAAACAGTGAAGGACTGGCCCTGAGTGCCTCTGCCAGCAAAAGTGGAGCTCAGGACCCTCCTGAGCACCATTTTTGCTGGCAGAGAGTTGCAGAGGCCGTCAGAGCTAAAAATGGAGCCCAGGAGCCCAGAGCGCTTGGGCCACCATATGGAGCCCAGGAGCCCAGAGCGCTTGGGCCACCATAGGTGCCCCAGACATGAGTGACATTGAGCTGGCCATGTCCACCCTGGCCACGCCTACCCCAGCCCCCCAAGGTTAAACACAACCCTGATGCGGCCCTCAAAGAAATCGAGTTTGACACCCCTGTTATATTGTAATACACATATCTCTGTTTCTGTCAAGCCGCTCTTAAACATCACAAAAATGTGATGGGTCTCTGCTATGGAGTTTCCTCAGAGACCCTAGTCTTGATGATCCCCAACACCAACATCTGTGCAGTGATCCATGCTTCAAACCATAAAAGCTGAATTCCTAGTTAACGGATATTTTTACAACAACAGGAGGATCCTAGAGAAGTATTTTTGTCTACATAATTTTCTGCAAATGGGGAGGGAGTGGGTGTCTAAGAATAAAAATAGCTACTGAAAGCAAAGGAATGAGCAAGACTTACAAATAAAATCAACAGTTGCCGTAAAAGCAGCATGCCAGGTAGTTGCTTGCCTGGTGAATTTTAATTCTGTTTTTATAGTTTCCTTTCATGCCCAGTTATCTCCTCCTATCTGCACCCAATGTTTCCTCCACTTCCTCCCTCCCTCCCTCCCTCTCTCTCTCCCTCAGTCCCTTCCTCCCTCTCCTTCCTTCCTTCCTTCCTTCCTTTCTTCCTTCCTTCCTTCCAAACAGAGTTGTATGCCACCTGACTTGTAATGATTCTCCCCTTTCTGTGTAGCTATCCTTTCCCTCACTCCATCTCCTTCTCTTGCTTAACCACATTTTTATTTTATTTTTTTGGCTGTTTCTGCTAGAAAGAAGGTGGAAAATTGTGCTTGTAAGTAGCTATACTTCCTTGTTCCTGTGGATAATCGTGATTTGAATGTCAAAGAGAATGGCTGTAGAGATAGGTGAGGATCAGTTGATTCTGATCATTTTTCTTGGCTGGGCCTTTTTAGGGTGGGGTATATCTTCTGCCAGGTATCTATGCATGTTTGTACATACACATATAAATATATTTCATGCACACAAGTGTTTTATTCACAAATATCTACTGCAAGGGAAGAAGTCCATAATTGCTTTTTACCAAAGTGGGCTTTACATAGGATTTTTAGTATCCAACGTGCTATGTCTATGTCTCTTCTTTTTATGGGATTATTTTAAATTCAGAGTCATCTTCCTCTGTGGTAAATATGGTAACCAATGCTTTCTACATTCAGGGGTTTTAATTAGACAAACAGGATTTAAATTCAGTTTAAATAGATAAATGAGGGTTCAGTTAGCAACTGGAGCAGTCCCAAGCTCACACTTCCTTTTCAGCATCATCATCGCTGTTGCCGATGTAGTTTTATTACTTACACTACTTTTGTAGTTATTGTTATCAGTTTTGTGGCGAAATGATATTTGCCTAAAAGCTAAGCTGCTGTTTTAATGTAATGATACTACATTAATGTCATTGTAAAACTTAGTAGATCCACAAACTCAGTGCCAAAAATTTGTTGGGAGAACCACACAAATCATGAGCAGATACTTCATAAGGATAACAAATGGAAATAGGATATTGGAAAAGCAGAGATACTCCCCTAAACAGCGCTTTGAAATCTCCCAATTTCTTGTATGGATTTGGTCAATGAAAGGTAACTCTCACTTTCTTCCTTTATCACAGATACTTTGTATGAATGAGAACAGATTTGTATGGGTGTGGGTGTGTGATGTACAATATATTCTAATAAAGTGCACACAGTCCTTGTTTAGCAACATTTGCAGTTACAACAGAGACAAATAAGTGACATTATGACTAATAGTCACGTTTACGACCTTCGCAGGTCTGTACAACAAGGAAATCTGAAAAAAGCTCATATGTACAGTTGTGGGTTCGCTTAGTGGCTGTATGCTTAATGACTGACCAAATGTCGCTAAATGAGGACTACCTGTAGTTGGAAAACAAACATACTCCTGGCTTGTTTGGAGGGATCTTCACCATCAATGACATAAGAAATATTTTGTAATAGGAGCATCACGTTCATCAGCTTCAGCTTGATTAAGCCTCATTTATCAAGAAATTTATTTATTAAATTTATATTTATAGTATTTATATAGTTATAAGAGCCACGGTGGCACAGTGGTTAGAATGCAGTACTGCAGGCTACTTCTGCTGACTGCCAGCTGACTGCAATTTGGCAGTTCAAATCTCACC
>JANHFM010001368.1:488812-512024 GCA_032468115.1 Grayia smithii | reverse complement strand
GGGGTGGAGATGTATAACTGGGTATCATCAGCATACTGATGATACCTCACCCCAAAACCACGAATGATCTCACCCAGCGGTTTCATGTAGAAGTACCTGAGGGACACATTGAATGTGTGTGTGTGGGTGTGTGGGTGAACTGCAGTGGGGAATGTCCTATTTCTCGAATTATTTTTTTTAAAAAAAATAAATTTTTGGAGTTACTTTCTAATTTTCATGTATTTTCCTGTCAAATGTACAGGAACGTGTGCTGCCAATTGTTGGCCATCATAGCTGAATGGAATGATGGAACCCTCAAGAGGGAAACTAATTTGCAACTGTTGTTCTCTAAGAAATCATATCATTTATAAGCATAAGAAGAAAATGGCAAGGTATGAAATTTCATTGTCAGCTTTGATGCAAAGCATTGTGCAAGATGAAGGTCTGGTTAGGGAATTCTGGGAGTTGAAGTTCACATATCTTAAAATTGCCAAGGTTAAGAGACACTGGTCTATATGCTGCTGATGCCTTTCTATTGGTTAATTTCTGAATCTCCATGGAAACAGTCTCCAAGCTCAATTGGTTCTTTCTTTCCTCCTTTCTAAACCAGCTAATTGATGGGCAAGAACTAATGACTGAAAACATTGATTAGTAAACTGTATAAACTCAGGTCCACTGAAAACACTCCAGCAAAATCCCTTTTTGCTGAATTTCTATTTATCCGATTCTTTGGATTGGTCAAATTGTTATTAATTAAATAATAAATTAAATATTTATTAGTTTAGATATTGTTAAATATTTGAGGGTGCAATTATGCCTGAAGAATCGTTTTGATATTCTTTTGTAACTTGTGTGGTTTCTTCTTTTTCTGCAGCACAAAAAACCCTAAATAAAAACTGTGTCATGAAACATGCACTTTTTATTTAAAGCACTGTATTTATCATTTCGGGGTTGCTCAAGATCTTTGTTTACCCTTCCTCTTCCCTTTAAATTAGACATAAGATCCACTTTAGAACAAGAGAATTGGTTTGATTAGCCTTCCCCCTCCTTTTTTGGGAGGGTAAGACTCGGGTGAAATCCAAATTTTTTTACTACTGGTTCTGTGGGCGTGGCTTGGTAGACATGGTGTGGCTTGGTGGGCATTGTAGGGGAAGGATACTGCAAAATCTCCAATCCCACCCCACTCTGGGGCCAGCCAGAGGTGATATTTGCCGGTTCTCTGAACTACTCAAAATTTCCACTACCAGTTCTCCAGAACCTGTCAGAACCTGTGGGATTTCACCTCTGGTATGACTGCAGTGATATTTGGAGTCAGTATTGAATTTTGATGTAAGAGTTTGTAAAAAAGAAGTATTCTCGAAGAGGTTTCTTGGCTATCCTAGGAAAGGCGGTATAGGGTTGCAATTAAGGCATTTGATTGAATTGTGGAAGTCCCAGTTCAAGTCCACCTTCAGCTGTGGAAGGCTCTTGGATAACCTTGGGTTTGTGCTCTTAGCTGCACCGGCTGCATGAAGTTGTAACTGTGGGAAAAATGTAAGGAGGGAATGCTACATATACCATCTTGAGTTCCAGGAGAAAAGGTGGGATTATCAATCAATCAAATAATTAATCAATCAATCAATCTCCTCTATGAAATCCAGAAGGAAGGAAGAAATATGCTAGTGTTGGAGCTGATTTTACTGTCTGTGGAACTTCCTGTCCTCAATGTTAGAATTGTTCTCTTAATATTACTATAAGTTATAATCATTCATTACATTAAAAAAATAGAGATAGTCCTTGTTTTACAGTCATTCATTTAGAGACTGTTCAAAGTTATAATGGCACTGAAAAAAGTGACTTATGACAGTTTTTCACATTTACGAATGTTGCAGCACCCCATGGTCATGGGATCAAAATTCAGATGCTTGGCAACTGGCATGTACTTACGATAGCTGCAGTGTCCCAGGGTCACGTGATCTCTTTTGCTACCTTCTGGCAAGCAAAGTCAATGGGGGAGCCAGATTCACTTAACAACTGTGGCAAGAAAATTCGTAAAAAGGGGCAAAACTCACTTAACAACTGTCTCAGTTAGCAATAGAAATTTAGTGCTTAGTTGTGGTCACAAGTCAAGGACTACCTGTATTATTTCATGGCAGTAAATTAATTCATTTGTTTCTGTAATTAGCATCAATCTCAAACTAGTTAATGGTTAGGCTTTCTTATTTTTAAGGAAGTAAACACTTTTAAACCAATGTTTGACCTGCCAGTTAACAAAATTAACTGCCCAATTCTGTTAATTGCTTAATTCTCTTGTTACTACTTTCTAACAGGATAAGAACCAGTAGTAATTATAACCCAAGAAAAGGGAATGGCTTTCTTTTGCTTCTTATTTCTTGTTATCTTTGCTGGAATTGGATAGGAAATGTAATGCAAATTTTTACACAGTATTTAGGCAGTAATGAACCTTTGCTTCATTAAATCTGAATGCTAGTATCTCTATAGTATTAGCATCAAAGAACACCTATTATATATGATAGATGCTGGACATAAAACCAGTACAAAACAATCATGGGGTTTTTTTCCCCTCACAATGTGCTACATCAAGATATTGGTTTGATTGGTGTAAAGTAGTGTGTGAATGCAGCTAATGTGACTTGTTAACCATGGTTTGTGGTTTGGTATGTTGTGTGAATACAACAAATTGTGCTTTTTTCCCAGTAATTCATGGATAAGCCAGAGAGGCTTAATTATTGCATGAAAATAGTCACCATGAAGCTCCAACATTGTCTGGCTAAACTAGTAAAATAGGACCAGCTCCCTCCCCTTTTTGAGCTAAAGTACCAGTGGTGGGTTGCCCCCGGTTCGGTCCGGTTCACGCGAATAGGTAGCGGTGACGCTGTGATGTCACTGAACCGGTTTGCAGCGTCCCGGACCCTGGCCCACCCACGCGCCCCAATTTACCTTTTTCTTTAAAAATCGGCAAAATTAGCGTTCTGCGCATGCGCTTTTTTGGCGATTTTTTGTAAATACATTTTTCTGCGCATGCGCGGTAGCGCGGTTTACGCGCACGCGCGCGAAGCGAGCACGCGCAAATTTCACACGTGCGCGTGCACGCACGTGCACGAAGAGAACCGGTAGCAAAGGTGAGTAGAACCCACCCCTGATTAGAACAATAACTGTATGAGTTTCTTCATCATGAATTATTACTTCCAAAATGCATGAACAGAAGCATCTGAGGAAAAATAAGCACAGATAAGGTGAGAAATGATGATGGATTAAGAGGAACAAAGGCTTTGAAAAGGTTGGAGATAATCTTGTACAGAAGACCAGTAGGGTGAGTTTATCCTCAAGATCAAATACTATTGGGATCAATCAGATTTTCTTGCCAATTGGCTGTCTGGATGTCTTTGACTGCAATTTCAGTCTTCCCAGCTCATATCCCAATTGAGAGAGGAAGCTGTAGCTTGCCCATGTGAAGACAGGACTGATGATCTACACCAATGTTTCTCAACCTTGGTTACTTGAAGACGTGTGGACTTCAATTCCCAGAATTCTGGGAGTTCAAGTAACCAAGGTTGAGAAACACTGATCTACACTGTTAATGATTTCATTTACTCTGAAGTTCTTTCATTAAGATAAAGATTTTGAAATGAAGGAAAGCTTAATATGGAAAGTTATGCTTGATGTTTCTTTGATAAAAAGAGAGAGGGACGTGAATTAGGCAGGCACTCAATTTTCAGCTCCTCAAAAACCTTCTAGCTGCCTAGAATTCATCCGCAACCTGTCACAGGGAGATTTACTTCTTACAAATATTAGATAGCCATGAACATTATTTTCCATAGAAACCTTTTCTGCGTTTTATTTCACCAGAATGGTTTAGACTAGAGAGAGCCATCCCTGTGAGCCATCTTGAAAGAAATATATGGCCTGTTATAAAAATGGTCCAAACTTTGTTAGTTGAAAGAAATTTCTGGCAAACTTCCCCTTGACCAAAGAAGCAAATTTGTGGTACTATAATATCAGCTGAGACAGAGTATAATTTATGTAAAAAAGCTAAAAAGAAACTTTTCTTAACAGGGGAGTGAGCTACACATCAAAAAGTCCTCATTATTAGGCAGTAAACCATTTCAAACAGAACTAGAGAGTGAAAGATTCTTTTGATTAAAAAGAATACACGTTGCCAATTTGAGAATATCAGGACTGAGAAAGTGGGTGCCTTCCAGATGTTTGAGATTTTAACCCAGCCAACTAATCAGAGACATCTAGTTCTAATCCCCAGCACCATATTGCCTATCCCCGCAGAATATTAACCACTGCAATTATGCAATTCTATAAAAGACTATTTAGTAGTAGTTACTCATCCTATGCATTATTACTCAAAAGTAAGGTGTATTGTTCCTAAGAATTTACTCCTAATTTTGTGATCACCTGGCTATGAATCTTGGCTATGAATTTTAAACATGTAACCCAAAGGGGAAAAAAATATCAGTGCCTTAATTCCACATCTGCTTTGTGTAGCCCATGTGACACAGCCCAAGATACAACATCTGCAGCAAGTAAACAAAATAAACAAAGAAATATTTTAGAGCAAGCAGATGTTGCAAGCCCCCTGCCAAGGCACTATTCTGATTTGCGCTGTTTGTTGTATTTCCGCTGATTTATGAAAAGGTTGCCAAGTCTCAGGTTCCATTATACTATTAGATTAAAGCAGCTACATTTCTCTTAAGAGCACTGTGAAGTGGAAGATCTTTTTTGCTGCCCCATCACTCCTTGCCTTTAAGAAAGCAACAAATATCATTTCCCCCCAGTTCCTTGCAGTCTGATGTTTCCCCTGGCTTTTTACAAGTGTTTTCACTTGTAAATGATAGTGCTGTTGTGCTTTTATTGTTGTTGTTGTTGTTGTTGTTTAATTATGTTGTTGCTGTTTGCTTTAAATGCCTGTAAGCCATTTTACCATCTTTTTAAATACACAAATGAAATTAAAACATACCTGGGCTTGTGATGGCTGCAGAGAGCATGGCATAGAGATATCTCTGGAAGGGGGCAATTAAAATATTGAACCTTGGTTTCAGGGGAGGGGAGTTGAGTGGGTGAGACTTAAAAGTAAAGCATATAAATTAAATTTGGGGGATTTAGCATCTATTGTTCCTTGTATCTGTGTAAAAAAAGTAAAACCCCAGCAATCACTTTTAAGAAAACTAATTTGCATATTAAAACCAGATTACGTATTAAGTAAAAAAGTTCCTTCAAATTAAGCAGCACTCTAAAACTGTTCCATTAGAGCTGAATTAATAGCCGAAGGGCATTAATAGCTTTGCCTGTTGGAAAGCACTTCTGAGAAATTAAGTTATCCCAGCCTAGGAGGTCCCTTCCCCCCTGAAGAAGCCTCCAGGCACCTTCTCTTCGCAGAAATCGGCCTAGCATGTGGGCGAAAGCCCAGGGACGCTAGAAAGGCCTGCTGCCAGGTGGCAGAACCACCTACGGGCAGCCCTCAGCGGGCTCCGACCGAAACCGTTCACGCTGGTAAGGCAGGACCTTCAACTGGACACCTGGGAGGTCCTGTTGGTCATCTGCCAAAGGCAGGCATCAGCGGCTCGGGCGTGAGCCCTTCACGCTGGAAAGAAGGGCTCAGCCAGCAGACTGGGAGCCCTTCAGAAGTCCCTGGCAATGCAGCCTTCAGCTGAATAGGGATAAAAAAACCCACGAGCTGGAAATTTTTGCCAGATAAGGAGTAGTAAGGCCAGTAATCAGGAAATTTGGCCAGCTCAGCAAAAGACGTCCTAACAGGTTGGACTGAGTCTGAAAGCTGGAAGCAAGAGGAAGAGGAGGAGCTTACCAACTTGCAGACCCAGTCCTAGGACATCGGATTAGAGTTATCTATGTTTTTATTGTGAACCGCCCCAAGTCCTTTGGGAGAAGGGCGGCATAGAAATTTAAATAAAATAAATAAACAAACCCTTTCCTGACTGCTGGCCCCACTCCCAAGGAGAACATAAGTGTATTAGTTTTTGATATCACCTAGGGACAGATTTAAAACAATTATTTCTCCCAATTTGAATTCTTTCCTTTTTATTTATTTAATCAATTGTTATACTATTCACTCACCAAACAACTCTGGGAAGTTAAGAAGGGTTAAGAATGTCAAATAGAAAATTGCAAAATAATTAAATCTAATACAGTAAAATATTCTTCAGTGAGAACAAGATACATGAGTTGTGCCTTACAGCAAGGTCATCTGATTTCTTGATTCACCTTTGGGGAGAACTAGGGCTTCAGTGCCTTCTTATTGGCTGGCAGGAATGAAATTTCATTGAAATTTGGGAAGGAGATCACTCCATATGGCTTCTTCTAGCCAAATCAACATTATTTCATTATTATTATTTTTTGAAGTCTCTGTCAAATAGGAAACAGATTACTGAAGAAAATCTGTGTTCTGCCGTAACTCAGTTCTAACAAGCATGTTATGCTTTGCTTGATTACAAGAAAAATTGGAAACAGTTTGTAGAGATATGGAAAGCTGACAGAACTTAATTAATAAAATACATCAGTAATTGAAATAAACATAAGGATTCACTACTCTAAGATAAATTAAAAATCAAGTATTCAATTTGTCTTCAATATGGTTAAAACATCAGTAATAATAAAACAAGTAAAACAGCTGTTCTAATTCACTAGAGGAATACCAATCTTATAATTATCTATAAAATATTAAGAGTCTTTTGTTGAGAGCTGCTTGGTTGCTTTGTTGCTTTTAAAAAAACAGTGTATGAACTGTCCAGCCCAATGGTCAGTCAAACATGGGATAACAGAAATTGAGCCCAAAGTATGTCACCTATTGTTATATGGGTAGAAAATGGAGTTACCAGTAGATTTCTAAGTGATAAACAACGTATTTATAAGGAACTTTGACTCCTTGTAGTTTAAAAATAGCAACAATAAAAAAGATTTCCAAATTTCCCAAATCAGAGATATAGAAAATAAAAAGAAAATAAAGAGTATTTTAAAGCAGGGGTCCCCAACCCCCGGGCAGGAGCCCATTACCAAGCTGGGGCCTGTTTGAAACTGGGTCATGAGAGAAATGGGCAAGCACTCACACAAGAAGCTCCATTTGTGTGAATGGAGCTTCACACGCGAGTGCAAGTCCTCTCCGCATGAGCTGCCTCTGCTCATGCAAGTGGAGCTGCGCACATTAGCACAGGTGTCTGCCACTCGTGCAACAGGAGCTTAGCATGTGAGTGTAAGCACCTTCCACTCAAGCACGAAGTTCCATTTGCATCAGCTCACACAAATGGAGCTGACTGTCAACACCCAGGTAAATGAGCATTAATGAGAGGAGTATTCATAAGCACCAATTTTAAACTAAACTGTTAAAAATATTCATTTTTTTATAAATAAAATACTACAAATTTTAAATTATAGCATGATACATCAGGATGGATGGATGGATGGATGGATGGATGGATGGATGGATGGATGGCAGATATATATCCTGGCTTATAAAAATCCATTAAAATTGTATTTTAAAAAACCTTTAAGTATGAAATCCCTTGTTTAATTACCCTTTATTTAAAAGAACACATTTCTTGCATGAAAAATGTACAACACAATTTCTCCATTTTTATATTATATTTTCCAGAAGATATCATCCCTTCAAACTAATAACTCAGTCCAAAAATTCTGACTGAAAGAAAGTAATAGCATGCCACTTTCATACTCTTTCCAAATATCTAAATGGATATAAAATCACCAGAAGTTGAGCTTGATTTTATCTTTTATCTTTCATGGTTTTGATATAAGGCCTATTGGTGAGAAAAATGATACCAGCAATGTAACATTCTGAATGTTAATCAGGGTCAAACAAATTTTGCTTTAAACAATGTTCTTTCTATTCAAGCACATATAATAGAAATAAAAAGTACCATGTATAACAGAAACAAAAATACAGGAGAAACTTCCACATTTCCGCTTAAAGTGGTTATGAGTCAGTTAACTTTATTTAGATTGGCTAATGGTACTCTTGTACACACTAAGAATGAAAAACAGTATTTTTGACACCTTATTTTCTAGGTTATATATCACAAGTTTTTAAAACATTATTTGTTGAATAAGCTATAGTTTGTTTCGTTCATGTAACAGTTTAAATAAAATTTGAATGTAACCCTTTACAATTAAGTATGGTTGATGAACCAGTCATTCTTTTACATAAAAATAAATATTTATTTTATATCTTTTTCTTGAAAAAAAATGTTCAAAACAGAAAAAAATTACTTATACATATGACTTTATGACAGAAGTTAAATATTACTTACTTAATATTCATCAGGTTAAAAGCCCGATGAAACTAAAATCAACTCTTACTTGCAAGTTAACCTATATAAAACTGATGAGACACACTGATAAGATTCATACAACGTTGCTATATGAATTGCTTAGCCTTAGTTTACTAAATAAACCACAACTGGCTGGGTTAAAGATATGCTAATTAGTTATGCTAATTTTAAGGGCTAATGTGATGTATGAAGCCAAACATTAATTTTCTTTCAATATTATACATTCTTGGAGATCAACTCTTTTTCTAGATACACAGAAGAATAGGATTAGATAATACTTTGCTCAAATGTTATTCAGCCATGAAACATATTGGCTGATCTTTGAAGGACCTAAATTACATCAAAAGATGCAATAAATTTGAGAATGAGAAAGAACAACATACAATATAATGAATTATTTGAGGAAAGTTGCAATATAATCGCCATAAGTAAATTTAAAATACAATGAATACTACTATATCATACTTAATTAAGACATTCCTTGTCATGAGTAATGGGGCAGGATACTTCAGATACCTAACAACTTTAGTAGAGAATCTCTGAATTTATCTTAGCATACTCACTGTGAGATCTGCAACTATGAGATACTTTAGTGTGCTAAATTTGTATACTAAAAATAAAAACATACAATGGTTTGTTTCAAATGTTTGAAAGGGTACTTTTACAATTTTACATAATTAATACAATATTCCACTGGCACAAATAAGAGCTATGTTTTTTTCAAAAGCTCCTTTGTTTTCCAACAGTATTAGCTCTAGATAAAAGTCTGAGATAATGATGTATGTGACTTGGTATATATTTGGTGCATATAGTTTATACATATATTTTATGGTAATTGTTCCACTTCAAGTATTTCTCAGATATACAAATTTAAAGTTTATTGCTGATGGTTCTCAGCCAGCAGAAATTGGTATCGATTTCCCAAATCGTAATTTCCTTGCAAGAGTGTTGAGGTTAGGTTTAATTTTTTTCTTTTTCCATTTTAAATCTCAATAAATTTATGATAGCTTTATCTTTCTAGATAATTCACACATTCATTTAATTATATTAAGCTTCTCAAACCATATTTAAATGGAAGGACTTTTATATGAACAATTTACTTTGTCATGCCTGATTCTACATGAATACAAAGAAAGACAATTTGTTTGCTTATATACCACCTTTATTATTTTCACAAATATCTCAAGGCAGCTAGCATAACTGATACTTCTTCCTCCTATTTTCCTCAAAACAACAATCCTGGGAGATGAGTTGAGCTGAGAGTAACTGGCCCAAGTTCAGCCAATTAGCTTTAATGGCTAAGATAGGACTTGAACTCTGGTCTCCTGCTTTTCAGATTAGTGCCTTAGCCATTAGACCAAATTGCCTCTTAAATTGAAAGTTTTGTGGAAAACAAACTTTTGGGAATGGTGACAATAATCTCTATGGAACAGCTGAGCAGCTTCTTACATTTAGCTATTCATATCTGCCTACCAGATAAGAATACCTACTGCTGTGGAAGTGCAGCTGGAGAAGATAGGGAACAAGTTAACAAATCATAGAATTATTAAGGAACATTACTCAGAGAAAGGGTACACCCAATAGAAGTAATGTCAGAAAGAGCCTCAGAGTGAACTAAGGTTGGTAAGGATGTTAAAAAACAAAAACAAAAGATCAGCATACAAACAAAATAAAAATATGAAAAAGGGATCAATGTACCTGCTACAGTATGATGGCAAAATACTATGAAGCCAACAGAGAAATGGTAAAACAACTCTTAGTTCATCTCAACTAAGGATAAGGTTACATCATTATGGGGGGAAAGGTTGAAGGGGCAGGAATGCAGTTTGAGATTTCTAGAAACATAATCAGGCCAAATATATTCATTCTGAATGAGACCAGATATATCCTATGGCAAACATTTATGTATTTTTAAGAGTTATTGTTGAATGATTGCAGTAGATTAAAAGTTCTATTCTTCAAAAAAGTTAAAATGGATTTAAGCAACTATAATCTAGTCAGTCTGACATCAGTACCTTGGATGAGTCTAGAGCAGGAGTTTTCAAATCTTTCCACTGTGTGAGACCCTGTTAGTTTAAAAAAAAAGTTTCTGGAGCTTCTGATGAAGGGTAAATTGTTTAGTGAAAGAAAACTGTCTTTGTTCATGTCTCTCTTTATTTGCCCTTAGTCACTCATGGAAGCCATCAAGTTCCCATGGAATTCTAGGAACACAATTTGAAAAGCTCTGCTCACCAATAGTAGATCATAAACTTCCTTCTTTCTCCTCTATTTGCCTTTTATGTTACTGTTAATTTTATTTTGATGAGAACCAAATAATGATGCTGAAACAGTATGCACCAAAAATGCCTTGATTTTCATTCTAACCATATCATATTTTTAGATCCCAGTAACAGTACTTAAGAATATTAATTGTTAAGTTGGGTGAGTGAAGAGACGGGAACAGGCTTCAGACAACAGATCTTTATTCAACAACTATGTACAATCCAGGAGCTTGCGTCTCTGAAAGCTCGCTCTTATATACAGAGCTGTCATTGAGTTCAACCAATCACATTTGAGTATTTTTCCCGCTCAATCAACGGACTGAGTGAAACCTTCAGGCTGTCAGTATCTAACACCCCTGCAAAAACCAATGTGGACCCTTGACCAGGGGGCTCTGGATTGTTCCCACTCCTGTACTGATATCTTTGGGGGTGCTGGCTGTGACTCTTGACATGGTTTATAGGTAGCTACCCACTCTTGAATCTTCTGGTCCATATTGGGCCACCATATGTAGCTTCTTGCTAGGGCTTTCATCCAGACAATTCCCAGATGGCCCTCGTGTAATGCCCTTAGAACAGGTGTCCATAAGCTGGGAGGTAAGATTACTCAATCCCCCCACAATAAACAATCCCCTTGAGCAGACATGTCGTGCTGTTTAACAATAAAAGGTTTAAATTCTGCACCAACCGGGCGTTTAGGCCATCCCTCCACACCCAGTTCAAAACAGTCTGGAATGTGTCATTCGCAGCTGAATGCTTAGCCACTTCGGCAGAAGTCACAAGTCTGGAGCCAAGGCAGTCAATGAGAAGAACGGGGGTGCTCGAGGTTGGATCATCCAACAAATCAGGCAGCAGGCATCTGCTGAGGGCATCAGCATGCCCCGGAGTCTGTCTGGGTCTGTGGATGAGCTTGTAGCTGTGTGCCGACAGGAAAATAGCCCATCTTGTGGAACAGGGGGACAATGCAGCTGGTGTGGGGCTATCACCTACCAAGAACCCCAACAGCAGCTTGTGGTCCATCACTATTCAAAATCCCTCCGTAACAAGTACTCATGGAACCTCATGACCCCAGCCACCACAGCCAGCACTTCTATGTCTAGCTGGCTATAGTTCCTGTCTGCACTTGACAGAGTCCTGGAATAGTAGGCGACCAGGGCCTCAGTTCCATTTGGAAGCCAGTGGCTGAGGACTGCCCCCATGCCAAAGGGGAAGCATCGCAAACCAAAACAAGGGGCAGAGTGGCATTGTATTGTATCAGGAAGCTGTCTTCTGAGAGCAGTCGTTGTACTGCCTTAAAAGTGGCAACTTCCTTGTGCCCCCAAGGGCACCTCTTAGCCAGCAGTTTGTGGAGGGGCTCTGCAATCGTCGCTTTGTTTTTAAGGAAAACACTGTAAAAGTTCAGCAAGTCCAGAAAAGCTTGCAGTTTGGTCTGGTTTTTTGGCATGGGGGCCTCCTGGATGGCTTGCATTTTACTTTTGGTGGGGTGTATACCCTCCCCATTGATTCTGTACCCCAGGAATTTGACCTCGCGGACTCCAATTTGGCATTTGCTACGTTTAGCATAGAGCTCTGCAACACAAAAATTATTCAGGACCTCCCTTAGCCTGGAGCATAGTTGCTGCTCGTCACTAGCTGTAATTAGTATGATACAACCCAGGATTTTTTTGTGATAGCATTTCCATTATACTTTGAAAAATTCCTGGGGCAATGTTATCCCCAAACTGTAAACAATGACATTTAAACGGCCCTATATGCATTACAATGGTTTGCACCTCTGCAGTAGTGCCATCTACAGGCAGTTGCTGGTACACCTGCACAAGGTCAAGTTTTGCAAATAATTTACTAGGCCCTAGAGAACGCAATAAATGTTGGATGATTGGCACCAGATAGGCGAAGTGCTTTATTTAATGTGCACTTATAGTCCGCACAGATGCACATTGACCCGTCCCCTTTAACGGGGGTTACTATGGTTGTCTCCCACTTTGCGTGGTCAACTGGTTTGAGAATGCTTTGCAAAATTAGCTTGTCTTATTCTAAGTCTATTTTGGGTTTCAAGGTGAAGGGAACCCTCTGGGGTTTTATGCAGATAGGTGCAATGTTGGGGTCCAGATTAAAAGAAATAGGGGTACCCACATACTCCAAGCTCCAGGCTGAAAACGTCCTGGAACTCTCAGATCAGGTTGTCTGCACAGGTGCTGGCGATTGCATTGATGCCAGTAACTCCCAACCCGAGGACATCAAACCAATGTAAGCTGAGCAAGTTAGGGAGGTCTCCACTGACTACAGTCAATGACAGCTTCCCTTGGAACTTGTAGTTTACGTTGAATGTTCCGCAGCTGAGTACTGGAATGCGATCCCCCTGATAGTCGCTGAGCTTTAGCTGTTGGCATTTCTGTTACCCCTTCTGTAGGCTAGGAACCGCTTTCTTTAATGCTTGCTAGGAGATGGCGGTCACCGAAGACCCCGTGTCAACCTCCATCTTCCAAGATGACCCCTCAATCAGCACTGTCACCATTAGCTTCTTTCGGCAGGAGGTGCTTGCTTTGCCAATCCTCGTCTGGTTAGTTTCGGGTACCCTTCCGCTGTTTTTTGTGTGCCACAGTTTCCACATGTCCTGCTTGTTTGGCTTAGGAGTTCTAGGCATGGTGGCCTCCGGGGCAGTTCTGCGGTTGGTGGGCAGATTTGCCCAGCATATTCTCACCAAATGCCCCTTCTGTTCACATCTCCAGCAGATGGCAACTCGGTAGCGGCAGGATCACTTGGGTGCTGGCCCCCACAGCTGGCGCATGGTTGTTGCCTGTCCCCTTGCTCTGTGAGCTGCCTTCTATCTGTGTGATAGACTTCATCCTCGCTATCTTCGGATTCATCATCCTGGTAGTTGCTCTTGTGGACAGTGGCCGTAGGTTTGGCTGCCGCCAGAGCCGCAGCAAGCTTCTGGAGTGATTCAGCCACTCTGTTAGACGAATCGGAGGCCCTAGCTTCCTCTAAAGCGGCCCGCAGAGTCAAATTTGTTTTGGCTAGCAGTCTTTGTTGCAGGCGGAAGTCTTGTACTCCACAGATGAATTGATCTAAAAGAATATCATTTAAGTCTCTAAATTCGCAGTGAACAGCAGCTTTTCGAAATGCTGCTATATATTGGTTAATGGACTCGCCATCCTTCTGCATTTGATGCTGGATTTGGTAGCATCGCACGATCTTGGATGGGGCCAGGGCGTAGTGAGTCTTCAGTGTGTTCTGAAGTACTTACCATGGTACAGATTGTACCAGAGTTGGTTTGGACAGACATTCTGCTGTGTCGAACACGTTGTGGCCGCAATGGCTAAGGAATAGTGCCCTTTTTCAGTTGTCCAATAACCCAAGGAGATCATTTGCTTCCATGAAGCATTCGAACTGGGTCATATATGTGTCCCAGTGTTCTTTCATTGGATCGAAGGTTGTAGGCAGGTGGAACGCAGGCATGCTTGCTGCTTTTCGCTCATTCGAATTTGGCATGCAAAATGGCCACCATTCCTTCTTGTCCGGCTGGATATGTAGTTATCAACTCTTTTTGCGTCAGTTCTTTCTCGATCCCACCTTCGTCGCCAGTGTTAAGTTGGGTGAGTGAAGAGATTGGAACAGGCTTCAGACAACAGCTCTTTATTCAACAACTATGTACAATCCAGCAGCTTGCCTCTCTGACAGCTCACTCTTATATACAGTGAGTTCAGCCAATCACATTTGAGTATTTTTGCCACTCAATCAAAGGACCTGAGTGAAACCTTCAGGCTGTCAGTCTAACATTAATTAATATTAAGAATGTGCTTAATATTCTTATTAATATCATACTGCACCAATATTTTTCCACACTTTTAATTTTGAGCAGCTGTTGTGTCACTATGATCTTTAGGGAATAAAGAACAGTACATTTGGCATAAGCTATCACTATAGCTTATCGGAAACATATTATTACAGTACTTTAGTACTTCTTCTTTGTGCATATTTGCCCTCTCCTTTTTATCTGTGACAATATCAAAGTTTGAGTCCAAATGGCCATAGACAGAATATATGACTAATGTTCCAAAAATATGTCCCACCATAACAACTTGCACGCACTGAATTAATCAGAGTATGAGCCAGTAAATTAGTTTTGTCTTGGCAGCTAATATCCTACTGGCAAAGTCAAAGTAAAAATCAGGTAATATAACCTGATGTTTCAGAAACATTAAGAGAACATTCAAACTTGTTTGATATCCATCATAAGTTTATAGCATTAAGAGTTTATTTATTATCTATTGGTTCAATGTGTGGATTTATAATTTTATTACTGCTTTATCCTGTATGCTATAGGCTGCCTAGAAGTTACAATCTCATTACCCAAGATTAGCTTCTCTGAATTTAGTGGGATAAATTTGATTGCAAGAAACTAGTATGGTGTAGTGGTTAAGGCATCAGACTAGAAAGAAGGAAAACATGAATTCTAGTCCCACTTTTGGCACAAAGCCAGCTGGATGACCTTAGGCCAATCACTTTCTCTCAGTCCTAGGAAGGAGACAATGGCAAATCCCATCCGAAAAATCTTGCCAAGAAAACTGCAGGGTTCAGGCAACCTATGAGAATCTGGGGAAAATTGTATGCAAGCACACTATAGAAAATTAAAGATCAAATTGTTTGGCATAATAAATGGTCATCGTGACTACCATTTTCAGCCATTAGAATTTCTGTACATTCTGTTTAAAGTTTTGGAAGCTAAACCCAGAATAGCAGTGTCTAATTTAAAAAAAAAACTTTTTAGGTAGAAGAAAAGCATGCATTTAAAATGCAATGATTTAAAGAGTATAATTCTTTGTACTTCAGATTGCTTGCATTAAAATGCATCTTATTATTCAACAGGAATCAGTTGAAGCAGCTCCATTCCTTATATACACAGTTTGTCATAATATATGTAGAAATCAAAATAATACAATGCATTTTATCATTTGCTTCTCTTGTTCCAGTTGCTCACATTTTGTACCAGATGCTCATATCCAATAAGCATGCTTAGAATGGCAACTTTAAGATACTAGATACAATCTTCAGAAAACTAGTTTCAGAACAGCGATTGTTTATGTTCAAACTACATGTTTACTGTCAGTGCTAATTCATGGCTAACTGAACCATGTTTCTCTCCAAGAATCCAACTGTCTGCATTCTCTATACAAACTGAATAATAAATTAAACACACTAGTTGGATTCCCAAAATATCCTGAGCAATGCATTCTCTAATTACAATTTAGCTCAATACAGTATGTTAAGCAACAAACAGTTTGGTCCTAGTCCTGCTTTAGGCACAAAACCAGCTGAGTAACTTTGGGCCAGTCATTCTCTCTCAGCCCTAGGAAGAATGCAATGGCAAACCACTTCCAAAAAATGTTGCCAAGAAAGCTGCATGGACTTGTCTATGAAGTCATCAGGAGTTAAGACTAGGTGTGCCTGCACACATGCATACTGTACATGTCATGCAAAATCAGTATTTCAGAATAACTTGTTTTAGGCTTTTTTTTTAATGCTTATCTATTCAAGAATGCTGAATAGACCACAGACTAGAGCTGGAATAAAGAATGGGAAATTCTAACTCTAAATATCTCAATAACTCGGATTAACAGAAAGAATGCTTATGTATTTTCAGTTGAACCAATACTTTTAGCCTTTTTATATTCATATTTGACATCATAATATAGCAACTGGGATAAGACAAACAATCCAAAAAGAGAAATAGCAATTTGTGCCAACACCATTCTCTGCTTTGTAGGATATTGTGCAACTCACCATTAATCCCATCACAACTATTCAGAGGAGGAGGGGGTCCCTTCCATTGCCTGGCAAAATGAGTTGCTTTGGTGTGTCATTCTGTAGATAAAGTTACAAAGCATGGTATATGTTGCTGATCTAGGACATGTGTTCTGAGTCTGTACAATCTGGGAGTATTTTACCACTAAGAACAACATGGTCAAACAGAATCTAAATTAAGAACAAAAGCATTTCTCAGTCTTGAGCTCAACTGAAAACAAACACTTTTGTGTTTTAGCTAGCGTAGCAAAGACAACACATTGCTTCCTGAAGCTACCAAGCAACCTTGTTTATAGTCATTCTTTCATTTACTTTTGTATCAAACAAAGTTTGTTTTCATTCATGGTAGCCAGTCAGCAGTATCAAGCATAAGTTAATAATAAGTTAAGTAAATGTATTATTTTAATGGAAGTATTTTCCCCCTTTCCTATTCTAATTACTGATTGGATTCACAGCAATAAGCTATGATGTTGACTTTTATTTTGAATATTGTGTCATCTTTTTAAAATTCAGTCTGACTATGAATCTGGCTGGTGTGTTCAAGAAATCATAGTTTCAAATCTCCTGAGTTAGTTCAGCCAAAGGTTGGGTTCTTAAAGATCACCTAGTCCAATCCCTTACAACATGGAGATCTGCTGCTACGGATCCCTGATAGTTGGATTCTAAATAGCTTTAATCACCAGAATCTGCTTAAAAACCTAGTAACATACAATCCGCTCTTTTCTATGGTACAAAAAATACAATCAGAAAGTTCTTTCTAATATTTCATTGAAATTCTTTTGATGGTATCAGTAAGCTTTTAAATGTCTTCTCTGTGGAACTACATCCATTTTCTTTAACATTGCTGCATAGAATTTGCTTGTCAAACCCAATCTGTCAATTTTCCCTGAACATGTTCCTAATTGCCAAAAAGCATTGCTCAATTGTGCAGACTATTCCAAGTGAGGCTTGATCAAAGTGAAATAAAATTACAATATCATTTCTCATGATCAGGACATTATACTTTTGTTGATACAGCTAAGAGCTGCATTTGCCTAAATCAGATTTAAGAGTTATTAAAATCCTCAGTTCTTTTTCTAACATATTAGTAAGAAATATTAATGTCTATAAGATTCTCAGTCATCCAGGTCATGGTTGTCCCAAAGGTGTTTTTTCAAAATACAACTAGACTTTGTTTTTCCTTGAAGATGTTTCGCTTTCCATCCAAGAAGCTTCTTCAGATCTGACTGAATGGTGGAGGATGGAAGGATTTATATATTACATATTAGTGCTTTTCACACAGTACTATCATTTTTGCTTCCATTATTTCAGGTTTTTATTCAAGATATTTACTGTTTGAGGTGCCATGACCCATTGCATATACAAGAGCTGAATGGAATGGCAGTTATTTTTTTATATGGTAACAGAATGGCATTCTTCATTGTACCGGATGATGACAGACAATAGGTTTTTTGTATATTTTCCATCTTACATATTTTGAAAATATTGTCTTTAGGACTACGAAAGAGCTAAGCAAATTAATTTGTTGAATATATACCCCATTTGAAAATAATGTGAAAAATTAAAAGCACTTAGTTACAATAGTGATTTAGTCTGGATGTAACCCAGTCTTTGGCTTTATGAAACCAATTGTGTAATTTTTTGCTAACCATTAGATAGCAATAGCATTTAGACTTATACACCACTTCACAGTGCTTTTATAGCCCTCTCTAAGCAGTTTATAGAGTCAGTATATTGCCCCCAACAATCTGGGTCCTCATTTTACCAACCTCAGAAGGATTGAAGGCTGAGTCAACCCTACTGCACAACAACTGCCTGGTTTCATGGCTGTTATGCCATAAACAATGGTTTAAAAATCATACTAGTAGCATTCCCATGATGCATTAAATACAAACAACCCAAATGGGTTTAATGTGCTGCAGGAACCCAGACAGCAGATATAACTAAACTAGCATATTACTAGTTTTATTTAACTGAGCTAAATAACATGCATATGTTAATTACTTAATTATATGAAGATAGGTGGCAAGCTAGAAAGGAAGGAAAACATGACCAGAAATCCCCATGCATATACACAGTGCTTCAGGAGTTGGTTTTCAGGTACTATATTAAAAGTAAAAAACTCTCCAGCTGGTAATGGCAGAAAAACACCAATTCCTCAGCATTTCCTTTTTGTAAGAGATCACAACATCTCTGGCACTGAATAGACCCAAGCTCTCTAAAATGCAGAGCTTCTCTGGCAGGGATTCATGTTCTCACATGTCCACAGCTGGCACAAGATGAAGGGAAAAGGATTCTAGTAGAGAGAGGAAGGAAAGGAACTTAACTCAAGAGAGAAAATAATTAAAAGTTTCAAAATTGCTCTATGAAGAGTAAGCCCTCAATTAGAGATGGAATATATAAACTGCTTCACTGAAAAGGCCACGTTTCATCAAAGGAACCAAGAATTCAAGGCTGAGAAACAGAATCAAACATGGTGTAGCTAAGAATGTGAACTTTGAGTCAGAAAGTTCCCGGATGAATAGCCAAAAAAAATTCAAAAACAGGCCACAGGAAAATCATTATGCCTGAATTCTGGCAACTAAAATGTAATTACAATAGAAGATAATATGTTAGCGCAGGATTGAATAATTATCACATTTTCTGGAATCCTTGCTGCTCTCTGAGTTTGGTGGTTACCTAATTTATGATGTTATCTAGTCCACTAATGAAATGTTTGCAAGCAAACAATCAAGCTCAGAGCACCAAGGACTCCAGAAAATGTGATAATTATGTTGGCCTAATTTACAGTGCTGTTTTAAGTAATACAGTAGTCCTTGACTTATAACCATAACTTGACTTATAATTGAGACCAGAATTTCCTTTGCTAAGCAAGTTGGTTGTTAATTGATTGATGCCAAATTTTATGACTTTTGCCAGATTTGGTAAGGAAATCACTTACCAAAGTGAAGTTAAGTGAATCACACCACTCATTAAGTGAATCTGACTTCCTGCATCAGAAGCCAGCTGGAAAGGTTGCAAATGGTGTTCACATGTCTCTGGGACACTGCAACTGTTGTAAATACATGCTGCTTGTCAAGTGCCCAAATTTTTGTCATGTGACTGCTGCAATGGTTAGAAGTGTGAGGACAAATTATAACTCACATTTTTGTGATGTTATAACTTTGAACATTCACTAAAAGAATGGATGTACATCAAATGGATGTACTTATACTTAAATCGTATTTTACAACTGCACTTGTACTTGAATTGTACTTTACAAAAACTAAGTATATTTTGCAAACACTGAGCAACATTTTAAAACTTATTTCACCACCTACTTTCCATATTGGTAACATCCTTAACTTCAGCAATTAGTTTTGACTCCCTTGTTGGGCTACGTATCAATACTTCCTGTTTAAATCATTGCAGATTAACTGTTTTTATTTCAAATAAACCTGATTTCCTTCTGCAAGGAAGTTGATGAAGTTGATGAGGCAAGTGATTCTGTTTGTGGAAACAGTGGCTGGGGAAGAAAGGTTGTTATATTATTCCTTATTAAACTAAGTAATGAACATTGCAATTTCTCATTACCAATGAAAAGTAATTTTTGAAACATCAACTTCTACAAGTATATTGAACCTGAACCTATTGTGATGAGTAAAGAAAAATATGCACATAAATATGTTTTGTTGTAATTAAATGTCAAATAGAAAATATTGTGAATATGGAATACTCACTACAACATAGCAGAAGCACCCATTTAACTTGCATGACTTTTGTGTGCATGTGACAAAGAGTGTTTATAAGATAGTTTACTCAACCCCAAAAGGAAGCTGAGTTAAGCATCTCTTCAAAGAACACCTGATATGACAGCCCTGGGGAACAAACAGTCTGAATAAGATTAAGTTGATTTGGTTTCTCTTGTCACAATTACCTATAGTCTCACAGTCAAATAATACTATTAGCAAGACCTTGAGAAATACAATAAAGCACCTGGAGGGGGTTGCTATTCTCTTCAAAGAATGCTGTTTGAACAACTGTAAGTCAATGCCAAAAAAGATTCAAAGGTGTTTTTCCAAGCCTTAGTTACTTTCACTAGATTCATATTAAACAAAGAATTATTCAACAACTTTAAAAAAAAATGTATTCCCCCCCTCCGGCCCCTGAGATACAAAGTGCAATGTTAACATTACAAGGCCCTCTAAATGGCATAGGGGCAATTTAATGACTAAGATATTCCTTTCTCAACAGTTTTGAAGTATTAGATTTTAAGTTCCACATACAACAGAAATGTAAGATTAAAAGTAAACTTTTTTCTATTTATTTCTTTTAATATTAACTATGCAAGTTTTATAGTTGAAGTTGTTTGCAGAATACATTTATTATTAAGGTAATCCTTATTTTATGGTTTTTTACCTGTGTTTTTACCTGTGAAGACCAAGGTGATACATCAAATTTTGATTTGGCTTTAACTTTTTGTTGAGACAAGAGAACTCAAAATGACTTTGATCCACTCAAAAACCCACTACCACTTCTAGTTGACTGTTAACCTACCATAAGTGTCTATAGGCAAAAAAAACTAGTAAAAAGCATTAGGATGACTAATGGCCCAGTATCCCACCCATCTATTCAACTGAAAACTAGATGGCTGGGGTATAGAAAGAAATAAGTCATCTTCACCCCAATTTTGTTTCTAATTCACTCCCCAACACTCAAGAAGAGAAGGAAATGGAATAATAATGATGATGGTACCTTGCAGTTCCTAATTTAGCAGGTCCTCTTTAGGCCCACATTTCTATGTCCAAAGGCCAGAAGAGCATCTTAAGCTTGTTTGTATGATACAACCTGAATGCTACATCGTAATTCAGGTAACTACTGAGATGGTAATTTTGAAAATTCTGTATATTCTGTATATTCCTGAGACAAAATAACTAGGGTTCATACAATACAATAACCCAATTAAATAAGTGCAGTTATTTATTTATTTATTTATTTGTTCACATTTATATGCCGCCCTTCTCCCGAAAGACTCGGGGCGGCTCACAAAGATTAAAAAACAATAAAAAGTCATACAGAAAATAAAATTGAAATTAAAACAATTTAGAAAAATGGGTAAAAATAAAAGAGAGGAATAAAGAAAAAGAAAATAAAGAAATAAAGAACTCAAGACGCATCAGCCAGGCAGTTCAAAAAGCCATGTTTTCAGATCCCGGCAGAAGGAGCGGAGAACAGGGGCGGTTCGGAGGTCGGTCGGCAGCCCATTCCAGAGGGTCGGTGCACCCACAGTTTTGACTATATTAAGATGTTTTTTTTTCTTTTTGCTGATTTGTTGGCTGTAGTTTTTATTACTATTTTTGATATCTGAAGATATACATATTTTTTAATAAGCTGTACTATATATGCACTTAAACAATTTTGGAGATTGTAGCTATAATTTTATTTTCTGTATTAAAAGGAAACAAACCTGATCTCAACCTCTTTGAGTAAAGCATAGATTTTGCAATTTGCTGAATGTTGCCATGGTTTGTTTTCACTCTAAAGTATATGCAAAAAATACACGCTTTTTAGTAAAATACATTTTGAAATGAGAAAAATGTATTTCTACGTTTGAATATTTTAGGAAAAAAATAGGAATGTTCATCTGCCTGTTTTCCAAAAACTGCCCCAAAACTAGATGACATCCAGACTTATAAACTTCTAGCAATAAAAGTATCCATCTTCCCCATATAAAGCCATTTTTAACCCACTACTCTACTCACGTTTAAAAAGCCTACCCTACAAACTTCAAATGTGCAGGAGGACCATTGTCTGTGGAAAAAAAATCCACAGAATACATTTAGCTGCTGAGAAGCTATGAGCAGCTTTAAGTAACAGATGGAGAAGAACTAACCACTTTGTTTTCCAGATACAACGCTCCTTCTCGAGCCCCTTTCCTCACCTTGATAGCTGCTTGTGTAGATAGGCAGCCTCCTCAACCCTTTGAAGGTTTAAGGTTTTTTATGAGGAGATTCAGTCCACTTCTTCAGGATGGAAATGCTGCCCTCAAGCTGCCGCTGCTCCTTGAAATCAGGATATTTTGCTCCATTAGAAAAGATCCAGAGGTGGGGAGGGAATGGGGAACTGCTCCTATCCCTATTCATCATGTTCAGCAAACACATGTTTCCAATCAGAGGCAAAGCTGACCATATCCAAACGCCTGATATTTAAAAGGTTTACCGGGTATTAAGATTAAACTACTAGGAAAGAAAAATGATTCCACCCAGCAGATCCTAAAGTGAGAGAGCCGAGATCTCACTGTGATGGGGTGTTGAGATATTCTAACTCTCTCGTTTCCTGTCCTTTCTGATGTTGTAGTTGTGGAGCGTACTGGCCTGTTTCAGATATCTTTGGTGCAATTATTATTGCCATTGCTGCTTCTGTACCTTTTTCCTGTCACCATTGGCTGCCTTTTCATTACAGAAAACCATGCACCCAGCTTTAAAAGCTACAAGGTTTTTTTTTTTAAGTAAAAAGTTTAAAAAGTCACTTTAGGCTAGTAGAGAACTGACTTGTCAAATATTACCCTCCTTAAAAAGCAATGAGAAGACTAGCAGTGGGGGGATTCAAATTTTATTTACTACCGGTTCTGTGGGCGTGGCTTGGTGGGAATGGCATGGCTTGGTGGGTGTGGCAGGGGAAGGATACTATAAAATTGCCATTCCCTTCTTACTCCAGGGGAAGGTTAGTGCAAATCCCCATTTCTTCCCAATCAGCTGGGACTTGGGAGGCAGAGAATAGATGGGGGCAGAGCCAGTCAGAGGTTGTATTTACCGGTTCTCTGAACTACTCAAAATTTCCACTACCGGTTCTCCAGAACTGGTCAGAACCTGCTGAATACCA